>APFE031375053.1:138827-189346 GCA_000404065.3 Pinus taeda
CCCTCCTAAACTTTAGGAACTCGGCTGCCAAAACTTGTAGTTAACAACAGTCCTACTTGACTTGCTTGGCTGCCCTTGTGATAATTGATTTGGTGGCCCTTGAACTCCGAGTTGATGGTGGAGAATTCGAGGTAAGGGCCCATAAATGAAGGGGACATCTTCTTAAAAATCCTCTCCACGAATTTGGCTGCCAAGTGCTCATTTAAACCATTGATTTTGTCTCCAAATTGACCAAAAAGACTACACAAAGCACACTTTAGACTTGTTGGCATAATGACTAACCCAATTCACTCTATTAGCATAAATATAGTAAAAACTTGCAATAAACTAATGATAATGGTGGATTAAGTCGAATTAGGACGTTGAATGAGCCCATATAATTATCCATTTTTGGGGCTCATCATCACCCCCTACTGAAAGTGTTGCTCATCCTCTGAGCAACTAATCTATCTCTCCATCTTTGATGGCGTTGGTGGCCTCCCTGTCATGCCAAGCTTCTGAAGTGATGTCCTCTTCTCGGTCATGGAACCATGCTTTTCTCTTTGCTTCTTTCCACTGCATGTGCTCCTTTTCTTATAGCAGTTTTGTTGAAGCCTCAGCCTTAGCCTACAGTTTTGTCCTCTCTCTTTTGTTCATCAAATGTTTCCTTGTCTTTCCTTCTTCCTGTGATTGTTTGGCCACCTTTTCTTCCAATTTCTTGGTCTCTCTTAGCTTAGCCCAAGCTTCCTGTAGAACTGTCTCAGCTTCTTGTAGAACTGTCTTTGAGTCCAACATTTTCATTTTTTTCTCTCTAGGTGGATGTCTACAGCCGTCCCTGTTCATAGGTGATGAATGCCTTTGAGGGGGACCTCTCCTTTTGTGTAGCTGAGGTGTCTACAATTGTGATTGGCTATTTTGACTCTGGTTGGGATCTGCCAATTCTTATCTGCATGCTCCTTCTTGCCTTAAAATATAGTGGAAGCTCCCTCTTTCGCTTCTCCTTTTGCTTGGGGGATGTGCTTAGGGTTGCCAGCACAGCTGCTGCCTCCCTAGCTAAAATCTCGGCCAATTTCTCATTCTGCTACCCTTTCCCCAGACTTCCTGTAGAAAGTCTTGTAGTGGCTGTTTTCTGGCTTCCTGTAGAAGCAGTTTTCTGGCTTCCTGTAGAAACAGTCTGTTGGCTTCCTGTAGAACCAGTTTTCCCTGATTTTGCTCGCTTGGCTGGGGGTGCCTTCTCTTTGACTTGTGCTATGGTTGCCTTGGGTGTTGTTTGCATCCTTTCAGTCTTCTCTGCCCAGGTTTGCAACCGTTTCTCCCTTGGTGTTGGTGTTTTTATTTTACTCCCAGTGTTGGCCTCAACAGCTTGTCCTTTTTCTTGCCTTTCCTTTTGTTGTTCTTGTGGCTTTTCCTGTGATGGCCTGTCCTGGGTTTTCTTACCCTTAGCTTCCTTACCTTTAGGTTTCTTCTCTGCCTCAATATGTTCCTTCTCCTTACTGCTGGATGAAGTGAGTTCTTCTGCCAGGGTCCAGATATCATCGTTCTTGGTCATATTACGGAAAATCTCCCAGGAGATAGGAACAGTATAAGTATGGAGGGCATCTTCTACGAGGAGCTTGATAAGCCCATGATGAGCCAGCTGGTCTGGTGTCCCCTCCTTCAGTTTTGTGCCACACTCAACCAATGACTGCAGGAGGAAGTATGGGATGCTCAATTTTTGTTATGAGGGCAAATCCATCTTATGCTTGAGCTCAGTTAACAAGCGGAAGTGATACCCATACACAATACTAAATCACCCCTCACAGGTAATATATTTCATAATTTGAAGGTTGAACTCACTCCAAAATAGCTGTAAGCTAGCTCTCCGGACCCCATTTTTATCCTCTGAAAATTGTTCTTCTGGTAGAATGAATTCCTTTTTAGCTTTTTGGCCCAATTTCCTTTCCTCTTTATCCCAGGGCATCCCCAATGGCAATTTAGTGACCTGGCTAATGAGTTGTGGGGTGAGTTTCAAGGTCAATCCCCTGAAATTTGCAGTTGCCAATGTTTTTGATTTGGGCTGCAGGGACCTTAGGAACTCCTTTGTTATTTCATCATCGTGACCTTGGATTTTATCATAGAAGGTCACCCACTTTGCACGGGTAAACAGGTCTACCACCTCGGGAGTTTCTCGCAATTTCTTGGAATCCGAGGGTTCCTTTCTGATAAACCCTCCAGGCATGGTGAAGATACCCTGTTTTCGGCTTGAGCTCTGGTTAGACTGGAAATTCGGATGTGGTTTTCCCCCTTGGTTCTCAGGTCAGGGTTTCTTTGTTGTTTGTATCTCCCCCTTTCACCAATTCTCTGGTTAAAATATTGCTGCCGCCCAAGACTTCGATTTGTCAAAGGGAATGAAGCTCTCACAGACATAGTGCAGAGCAGATTTTTATACCAATCATATAACAGTCACACAAAAAATTGATACGTGCACAGGTGAGCCTTACAACGGTTTGTCATAATAGTGGGGAGAGTTTGTTAACAGGAATCATGGAGGTGAGTATAATGCAACACCATTTAAAAAAAATTCTATGTATCATATAAGCAAACCACCATTCTTAACCCACGGGCAGGCTGGTTTTAATTTTCCCCACTTCAAACAAGCTAGTTCACCACCTTTCGAAATATCATGCATGGGAATGGTGTTTTTGAGCCTACGTCTCTTCAAGCTCCAAATTTGATGAAGAAAAACTTGGGCTTTTCTGCTTTGGAAGGCTTTGCTGTACTTTCCTGTAGAACGTCAATAAGCATGAGGGTTTAAAAAATGGCCGAGAAAGCTTGGTTTACTGCTATGGAGTTGGTATGGAGCTTGTTGCAGCTACAAGCATGATGATAAACTGTAAACAACAGAGGTGAGAGTTCGATCGGCTGTTTTATGGAGATTTCCATTGACGAAGGGTGAGTTGGCCACTGCACGTTGGCCTCATGCAGACTGTTGGTCCCCCCTGCAGTGTTTAACTGTTTGTTCTTTGCTTGTAATCACGCCCATCAATCACACTGAAGCTTAAACAGTCACCACTACCTGTTTTTTTTTTATTTCATGTGAGTTACCTGTACATGCATGCTGCATCATTTCTGGCTGAGCGCTAGAGAAATGGATGAGGGTGGCCAGTTAGCTGGCCACCGATTTTTTTAATCACCACCATCTCATTGCTCATGCAATTTTCAAATTATAGCCATGCAATCAGAGGAACGAGTTTAGTCACGTACCTAGAAGTCGAATGTGGTTGCTGTGAGGTGCTTTTTGCTGCTGCATGTGTTTCTGTGGTTGCATGATGGCTTGGTTGCTGATTCATGGCTATTTTCCTTGTGTAGGTGTCCTCTGGTCGGATCTACGCTGCAGGAATTTGTTTTCACGTTCAGATCTGCACCCTCAAGCTGCTGAGGTTGAATTTTCACAGGCCATAAACTTGTTTTCACGATTTCTCCCGAACGATAGATCGGATCGATCTGAAACTTTCTGAGCATGTTCATGTCATCATTATGCACCTCCCATAGCAAAATTGCAATCAATGGATTCACATATTTCGAGAAAAATGGGAAATGGCTGAAGATTACAGAGATCAATTTCTCGGAAACCATGCATCAGAATTGGCTGAAACTGCTTGAGTAGGTTACTATCACCCATATGCATCTCTCCATGAAACAGGTTTTGAAACAGAAGCACGGATATGGAGAAAATGCAAAAATGGCTGAAGGTGATGGAGGCGGATTTCTTGGAAACCGTGCACCGGAATTGACTGAAATTGCTCGGGCATGTTGCCATCATCCCTATACAACTCCTTGTAAAACGGTTTGTAAATGGATGCATGGTTTTCAAGTTATGGAAAAAACAAATTCTGTTCTATGTATTTTTTCTTCAAAGCATTCTGCAAGTTTTTGCATGGAAAGAAAAACTGAGCTTGGGCTGTGATGCAGGCATGGAGATGATGGAGGAGGAGTCTGAAGATTGCAAGAGGACTTCTGAACCCTTGAGGAAGCTATCATGTTCGCCAACTACCTTTTTTCAATCCATTTTTAGCTTCTTGAAATTTCTACAGGAAGCTATCATGTTTGCCAACTACCTTTTTGCAATCCATTTTTAGCTTCTTGAAATTTCTACAGGAACTTCCTGTAGAAAACACAGTTTTCATAAAAGAAGCACAATGAGATGGAAATAATGATGGAGAAGGGTGAGGGATGGAAACATGGATGCTTGCAGGCCTCATGGACAGATTCCTAGCCTTATGGTCCACTTCGGAGATCGATTTTGACTTGTTTGTAGACTTCCTGTAGAAGACACATAACTTCCTGTAGAAAACACAATTTTCATAAAAGAAGCACAATGAGGTGGAAAAAATGATGGAAAAGGGTGAGGAATGGAAACATGGATGCTTGCAGGCCTAACCAATAGATTCCAAGCTTTAGATCCCCTTCCAAAATCGAATCTGGATCGCTTGAAGGTTCTACAGGATGTTTCCTGTAGAAATACAGAACTTCCTGTAGAAATGTCTGTAGCTTCCTGTAGAAAGCCCAAAACTTCCTCTGTCTTTGTTTTGAACGATCCTCTTGACCTGCAATGTCCTTGCAACCTGCAGTTATTCAACGGAAATTAGGTTTACTTTTTTTTTTTTTTTGAAAACAAGTAGGGCGCCTCATGGAGGTTTTCACCCTAATTGTTTGCCCTAGGCGCCTCCAAGGGAGGTTTTCACCCAGGGATCTTATTCTTTTTTCTTTTCTCTTTTTTTTTCAACCCATTGACCGCCTCATGGAGGTTTTCAATCAATGAGCCAATCTAAGGCGCCTCTGAGGAGGTTTTCACCTTAGATTTTTCCTCTTATTTCCATTCTTTTCATCTTTTTTTTTTTTTTACCCTACCTTACTTGAAAAATAAAATCGTTCTTAAGTATAAGAATACTTCCAATGGAGCCATGTGCACATCGAGATTAGAGACAAAATGATGTGGAGGCTTGAAATGCATGCTTTGACAGCTAGCTGGACTTCAGAGACCAAATGATTTGACTTTGAAGAGATCAAACATAGCTGAGAAAGAGAGTACTACTGCAACTTAGTGACCATCTGAAACCATATCTCAATATAGCTCTGATATCCTTGGTCCTTTTGCTGATATGGATCATTCTTCATGTCACCTTCTACCATGACCTTCACATCTTCCTCTTTTTGTTGAGTTTTCTCTTGAGTACATGGAGGATTTTATGGTAACCATGAGGGAGCTTTCTCAATCTCTGATTCTCATCTCTTTTCTTCATCAAGTGCAGCCCATGGTTCTTTGATCTTTTCTTTTGAATCTTCTTTTGCCTTTGGTCCTTCAATGTTGTCAATATAATCTCTGTTTTGCAACACTCTTCCTGAGCTTTGGTGAAGATCATTGAGCTCAAGGGGGTCATTTGGACAGGTGTGCCTTCAGTTGCAATTGGATTGAGCTACTCCATTGTATGGTTTTGGGAATGGTGGTATGGGTGGTTGAGTGGAGGTGTATATTTGAGATGGATGTGGATGGGGTTGTGGTTGGGCAGGCATTTGGAGTTGCCTTGGTGGAGTAGGAGGCAATGGTTGCGGTTGAGCAGGTGGTGGAGGAAAAGGAGCAAGAGGAGTGTTGTACTGGGGCCTCCACCCCTGATGAGGTGCATTCCACTGAGGCTGTGGCTGAGCATAAGAGTGAAACGAACGAGCAGCTGGTTGGGCATAATATGGATCTGTGAAGGAACAAGGAGGTGTGAATCAGGAAGGGTGAGTAGGGGGACCCCAAGAAGGCATGAAAATGGCTTGATAGGGGTCGTAATAGGTCTCGGATATCCCTTGCAGTTCCTGCTGGTAAGGTATGGGTCCATGTGACCTCCTTTGGTTCATGAAATAGAGTGGTTCAGTGACTTCTTTGGCCCTTTGATATGCAGCTTTGATTCCAGGCAAGGAAGGGAACAGATTCGTAGGATGGTATTTTTCACAGATGAAACACACTTCCAGGGAGTGCATTAGACATTTGTGCCTAGGATGCTTTCTAGTGCACCTAGGAAAAAATATGTCCAAAACCCTCTTGGCTTCCTCTTGTTTCCTTTGGATCTGCAAGGTATCCAGTTGCATGACAAGAAACTACCTCATATCACTCTTGAAATCTTCCATATGATTTGCAAATTCATTCTCGGACAAGGTACTACTCCCAACATTTCAGTTTGTAGCCATTTGCTCCAGAGGAATTTTTTCTACTTCTTCCCTTGAGGTTCTTCAAATATGTCTTGCTGTCCACCTAAGGGTTCTTTAATCATAGCCATCGAAGAAGAAAAAATGTTGGTTGTGTGAAGCAGTAGGGGTGTTGTGCAATAATTTTTCTAACTTATCTCTACTCCTACAAGGCATGAAAAGAAATATTTTTCGTTGATGTTTTTTTTTTTACCTGCAAAACTGAAATAGATTGAACTGCAACTAAATACTTTTCTGAAATGAAAATGCGGAATTGAAATGAAAGCAGGAAATGACTAATATATTTTGCTCAAATGAAATTGTAGGAATGAAATGCTAAGCTATGCTTGCAGAATGGAAATTGCGGAATTGAAATGCTAATTTACGCTTGTAGAATTGAAATTGCAGAATTGAAATGCTAATCTATGAAAGCGGGAAATATCTAATCTACACTTGCGGAAATGAAATTGCAGAATGGAAATGAAATAAACTACTTAGTAGAAGGTTGTAGTGGAAAATAGAAGAAAAGCAACAATCACCAATACTCTGATGCTTCCCCGGCAACGACGCCAAAAAGATGGTGGTGAGCCCCAGTGTTGCAACAATAACGCTGCAACTCCTGGAACTCCCTTCTTTAATTTTATCAACCCGGTAGTTCGTAACAAACATGGAAGCGACGGTGTTGTATGCACAAGTACTAGCTCTTGCCGCAGCTGTCACTTGGTTAGCTGGCACAAGTATGCTAGGAGCTTAAGCCAACTTCTATGAGCTCTTAGAAGAAGATTTTTAATTGATGGATGGAAGCTAACTCAAAGGAATCTAATGTACTTGCGGAAAGAAGCTGAAAGCAAAAAGAAACACAAACCCTAGCAAACCCTAATTCTACCAGCTAGTCCTACTGATGAAAGAAGGAAGATGCAAGCTATTGAATGAGATGCCATTGACTTCATAAGGTAAAATGCATGTGTCTAAGCTACTTTTATAATGAAATCTGAAGAAAACATCTTTTGTGTATTTTTGATTAAGTTGTCAAATTTACCATGCATGTGCTTTCACTGTTTTTGACTGTGTAGAGATGGATCGGTGGGAGAAAATGCTTGCAGGAGGTTGGGAAGGTTAGAAGAGGGCCTAAGGGGTCTCTAGCACCCTTCCAGAGAGTTTCACAGAGTTTGGCTATCAAGGAACCTCATTCGTGAGCTTCTACAGGAAGTCTGCAGGGGTTCTACAGGATGTTCTGGAATTTCTACAAGATGTTCTGTGATTTTTAGAGGATGTTCAGAAATGGGATTTTGGAGCATGAATGGAGGGAGAAAGGTGGATGAATGAGTATGGAGTTAAATAGGGGTGTAGGGGAGTTCAATACTTGGAGGATGGAGTTGAGGAGTGGCGCAGATGGTGAGATTTGTTCAAGGAGGGATGAAACGATGTTGCACAAGAAGATGAGAATCATGGCAAAGTAAGCGAATGAGGCAAATATAAGGTAAGGGTTCTAAGTGAAGGGTGAAGCAAGTAGGTTGGATGGAGTATGGGCAGGTAAGGAAGGATAACAGGTACTCTGCAAGTGGTTTTTCAAACTGAACAAACAAACACTTATAAAACCTATGACCTAGTTACTTCATCTATTCTGACCTAAGTAACAACAAAAGAAATGAATAGAAGCCTATTTGCAGCGAAATCATATGAAGTAACTATGCAACTGAACAATCATGAACCTAAGCATGCAATCAAAGCTGATATCAAGTTCGACAACTAAGAATCCAACACTACTAATTGCATGGTGAAGCAAAGACAGTGTTTTTGGTGGCAGCAAGGTCGCCTTGGTCCCAGCTCATGATTCCACTGAGGGAGAGGGGAGATCCAAGGTGCTTGATGGCCTTTTTCTGAAGATCTTCCCTGTTAGTGACTTATCAAACAAATCTAAACATGAATAGCTACTTTAATCATCAAAAGCAATCTAAATAACAAAACAATATCTAAATCTAAATAGCAAATTTTATTCTAAGAATGCAGCAAAGACACATGCAAGTAAACAAAGGAGGTACTGGGCACTTGAGATGGGCCCAACCCCAAGAGCTACAGCCTCCTAAGAGAGATTAGAGCTGGTGCAAAGCTGGATTCATCTTTATTGCTCAAGAAATAATAGTTACATCAAAAACTGTCCACAAGGGAAATCTTGAAAATGTGCTGAAATGCAAAGCTAATCTACTGACTAAAATTGAACTACAAACTAGCTAACTTCTGCCTACAAAGTGACTAACTACTGGCTAACCAAAATGAGGCCCTAAGCCCTCTTATTTATACAAATTGAGGACCCCAACAGTCCTCCTCTTTGGGACCTGGGCTGCCAAAAACTTGTAGTTAACAGCAGTCCTACTTGACTTGCTTGGCTGCCCTTGTGATAATTGATGTGGTGGCCCTTGAACTCCGAGCTGATGGTGGAGAATTCGAGGTAAGGGCCCATAAATAAAGGGGACACCTTCCTACAACTCCTCCCTCTTGTTCCTCCACGAATTTGGCTACCAAGTGCTCTTTAAAACCTTTAATTTTGTCTCAAAATTGACCAAAAACACTGCACAAAGCACACATTAGACTTGTTGGCATAATGACTAACCCAATTCACTCTATTAGCATAAATATAATCAAAAACATGCAATAAACTAATGAAAATGGTGGATTAAATCGAATTAGTAGGTTGGATGAGCCCATATAGTTATCCATTTTTGGGGCTCATCAGTTTCCCAAGAAGTTTCGTTCCTAAAGCCATAGGCCAATAGAGGAGATCCCACTAGACTAGGGTTGGAGATTAACCCCCCCATTTAAGGTGAGGGAACAAAACCATAGTCAAAGCCATTCCTTCTTCTAAATCACCCAATAGTACATGCCAAAATGCCCAAATGAAAAACAAGCATAAGCACCTGATTGCATATTGAAAAATATACATTTTGGGTTGAATTACCCACCTTCTAACATATGCTCTTGACAAATGGGCGAGGAAACATACAATTGAGGTAGGTGGTAGAGATAAAGTGGCACATCACATCAGCTACATGATGGTTGTCAGGGTCTGCCAAATGTCGGCGAGAAGAAGATGAATAAGAGAAAAGTTCTCTTAGGGGTACCGACTTTTGGTGGGTAATAGTCCCATAGGCTATTTTAGGTCTAGTGGATGTGAAAATCTCATTTATTCATTTAAACAAACTCACAAAAAGGTTCAAACCTGCATTCTTCACGATCTCAATTGCCATAGTTTGCTGGAACCCTCTCAAGTCTATTTTCCTAAGGGTTGAACTCATGAAAAAAAATGATACACCAAATGGCAAAAGGCTGGAGATGTCGAGCAAGGGCTCAGGTGTCCAACTAGGGATGAAATTTTGACTAGTGGAGAACAGTCTACTATCCAACACTTTGACCTTGAATGGGCTGATACCACAACTACTATTATGTGCACCTATCTCTAGTAATAGCTAGATCTTCAACCAATAGGGCAATAGAATCTACAAATCTTTGCGGTGATGAATATGTCCTTGACAAAGCATTTCTAGTCTCCATGAAAGCTTGAGCAATAGCCTCGAACATTGTTTTGAAATTTCTAAGTCTAACACATTAGAAATTCTTCCTACATTATCTGGTTTATTTATCTTACTTTGTTATTCCTTAACAAGTTATTTAACCATATAAATACTGAAAATAAACACAAATGCAATTTCAACCATCTATATATGATCAATTGAAATAATAGACAAACACACAAGAGACACCGTTATTTTTGGACAATTGTCCCTAGAAAAACCCAACTTGGGAAAGCCAATGCAACAATTCTAAGGGTTTTATTATCAAGCAACTTTCTTGAGTACAACTAGGGTGCCAAATTGGCTCACCCAAGAGAGATATCTATCTGGCAGTAATATACCTCTTTGGAAGCAGATATTAAACAAGTCTGCTCCACGAAAATCTCTCCAACGCTTCTCTGAGGCTTAGCGTCAGCCCTCCTAGCCTCTGCGTCACTCTAAAACCCCTTGTGTTAGCCTTTTTCCACTCTGCGCTAGCTCTTTGGCCTTTTGCGTCACCCATGCAGGCCTTGTTAGCCTCTGCATAGTCACTTTGGTTCTCTCCGTGGCTCCTGTTGGCTCTGTGTAGCCTCCTCAATCTCTGCGTTGGTCCTTCGGCACTATCTCTGCCTCTCTGCTATGCACTCACTACCCCTCACTACAACTCAGATAACTTGTTTGAATTTTATTAGCAAACCCCGCTCCAGAAAATCGAACTGACTAATCAATCTTGGTGTATCACCAACTGACCCTCAAGCCTCCTCTTATACTTTTTCTGTTGAGTCTTCAACGACCGAGATTAAATATCTAATCAATGGCTAAGATTAGGTTTGGCTTGATCCATGTCATTTAGAACATTCTCACCCAATTTTATATTAATACCCATTAATATTTTAATTTTCCTAAGTTTAGATTTAGGAACCCATTAAAAGTATTAATTATTTTAATATCTCTCTAACCGGGTGGAATTTCCCCAAACCATTTCTGAGTCTTGGAGATTGCACGTGTTTTAGCCTCTCCACCAATTTTCATGGCTAGAGCACATCCGATGCTACCCCAAATCAACACTCCCTCTTAGTGAGGAATGTGTTATAGTAATGCTCCACCACTAAACATCAACATGATCATCCGGCACCGGTACTTGTGTTGATGCTTGGCCTGCTACCCTACATACTCTACACTGCTACCTCCTTTACTGTAGCTCCCTCTGCATCTGTGCTGCCGCTGGTTCTTCCTCCCAACACTGCATATGCACTACAACTCTCTTTCAACATGCTGCATCATGCTACCCATAACACTACCATTGCCACTGCTGCACTACAACTCAATTACCGAGAAGTAAGTAACTGATCTACCCAAGTACTGACATCCTTGTCAGCCTAGAAGCCTCCTGATGCTGAAGCTACCTCTCTTGTTATTTGGTGCTTTCTCTACTGCCTCTGTGTTGCTACAAACACCTCTGTGCCTTTTTCACTGCTGCAACCTCCTTTGTGCCTTTCTGCACTACTGCAAACACCTCTATACTCTAGCAATGCCTTGTCACTCCATCCACATCTTGCTTCTATTGACATCCCTCATCCTGCTACTGTCATTTGGGGCTCTCGTAGTCGGATATGATCCAAGAGTTTGGGTACCTCAAGGATCATGCCCCTCATCTTCTATAGTCCTCATGACTACATCTCTATGTCTCCCCACCTCTTCTCTAGAGGTGCATGAGCACTCATGGCACAGTCGTTATCTGTCTCGACTTCTTTCTCTGCCTTAGCTGGAGCTGCCTTAGAGTCAGAAGCCTCTCCCTTATTTTTCTTCTTGGGACACTGGGTTGCATAATGACCCAGCTCCCCACAATGGAAGCACTACACCTTGGAGATGTCCTTCTTCTTCCTCTTCCCTTGCTATCCTGCAGATGCCAGAGCCGCATCCTCCTCCTCTTTCTTGATTCGATCTCCTTTGCTACTACTTCCCGCCTTGGTCAACTTTTTGATCTCTTCTGCATTCAGGGTGGTCCTCACCATGAACTCTTGATCTGGTGTGGCCCCTATGGAAGTAAGTTGGTCTCGAATCTCTTGTAATCTGCTGATGTATAGATCTATTTGCTCCCCCTTCTCCATTTGATACGTCCGTAGCTGATTCTCCAACAACATCTTCCTTTGCACAAAAGTGCTCTAATACAATGTCGTCATGGTATCCCACATCTCCTTTGTCGTGTTCTTCTCGACAATATGCGGTATCACATGATCCTTGACCCCATCAAGGATTATGCACTTTGCCTTCGCCATTGCATCCTCATACCTTTCATTATCAGCTGGGTTGACTGGGATAGCCATAGTTCTCAAGGCGAAGCCCTTGATGTGATGTCTATCCAAAACAGACAAGATCCTGGCCTTCTAGATGACAAAGTTGGAGGCCCTATCCAACCTGTCCTGATCCCTCAGTCCATTCATTGCCATCTCTGCTCTTCTACTGGACTCCCTCTAAGTCTCGACTTCTCTTCTAGAAGTTCTCTCCTAGACTCCCTTTGAGTCTCGATTTCCCTCCTGGAAATCCTCCTGCCAACTGTAGAACTGCTCCTCTCCGATCCTCTTTGCAACTGCAAAACTTGGATCTAGATTTCTTGGCTAGAAATTCCTCAAGGCAGTGACTCCCTCTACCTTGGTTATGTCCCATTAGGTATTGTTTTGTTTCAACAGCAACAACACCCCACCAGCTTCCCAATCCACAATCTTTCCACAGCTCCCTACGCCCCAACAGCTGAAGAAACTAAGCCTCTTAGCTCTGCGCAATCCTCGCAAGGCTGAATTGCTCCTCTGGCCAATTGCATCAAGCCTACCTGACTGAGTTGGATGACGTGGCTCTTCGTGAGCCTCTTCTACCTTCCTCTGCCTCTGCGTTGGCCCTCTCTCTAGCTCGAAATGATGACGTAGGCCCTCTGCATCACTCCTCTGTTGCTTTCTGCTTAGGAACAACTTTTGTCTTTCAGAGGAGTTGTTTCTGCTGCAAATTTTTTGATTTAGCTGGTGCCTTCAGCTCTCCTGTGATCTGCAACGCTCTGATACCATGTTGAAATTTCTAAGTCTAACACATTAGAAATTCTTCACCTACTTGTTTATTTCACCTACTTGTTTATTCCTTAACAAGTTATTTAACCATATAAATACTGAAAATAAACACCAATGCAGTCTCAACCATCTACAGATCATGAACTGAAATAACAGACAAATACACAAGGGATACCGTTATTTTTGGACAATCGTCCCCAGAAAAACCCAACTTGGGAAAACCAGTGCAGCAATTCTGAGGGTTTTATTATTAAGCAACTTTCTTGAGTACAACTAGGGTGCCAAACTGGGTCACCCAACAGAGATATCTATCTGGCAGTAATACCTCTCTTCAGAAGCAGATATTCAGCAAGTCTACTCCACGAAAATCTCTCCAACTCTTCTCCGAGGCTCTGCATCAGCCTTCTGCTGCTTTGCATTGGCTCTCTGGCCTTTTGCATCACCCATGCAGGCCCTGTTAGCCTCTGCACAGTCACTCTGGCCCTTTGCATGGCTCCTGCTGCCTCTATGTAGCCTCCTCAATCTCTACACTAGTCCTTCGGCTCTATCTCTGCCTCTCTGCTATGCACTCACTGCCCCTCGTTGTAAATCAGATCACTTGTTCGAATTTTCTCAGCAAACCCCGCTCTAGAAAGTCAAACTAACTGATCAATCTTGGTGTATCTCCAACTGACCCTCAAGCCTCCTCTTATACTTTTCCTATTGAGTCTTCAACGGTCGAGATTAAATCTCTAATCAATGGCTAAGATTAGATTTGGCTTGATCCATGTCATTTAGAACATTCTCACCTAGTTTTATATTAATATCCATTAATATTTTAATTTTCCTAAGTTTAGACCTAGGAACTCCATTAAAAATATTAATAATTTTAATATCTCTCTAACCGGGTGGACTTTTCCCCAAACCATTTCTGGGTCTTGGAGATCTCATGTGCTTTAGCCTCTCCCCAAATCAACATATTGCTTATTTGTTAAGCATTTTCCATCATCTTCGGTGTTAAGCATGGGCATGAAACAACAAATCCAAATGCCACAACCAATGTTGTGGAAGAAACAATAATTTCTGTAAATGGTGGGTATATTGTTAGACTTCCAATAACACCCTAGACCATTGCCTCCATCTAATTCGAGTTCTTGCCACACTACTATTCTTAATGAACATTGACAGCTTAATAACTATAGGGATTAGCCTAAAGGGTGACCTCAAACTCTTGTGTAAGAGTGTGCACTTCAGCAGTTGTCTACACTAAAATTTTGGGAGGCTCTCTTTGTATGAATGCATTACATTAATATGTTTTCTCATTAAAGGCTGCAGCGATAACAATCACCAAACTTCAGAAAGAATTGGCAAAATATGAGTTCTTATAGCTTTCCTTCTTTCATTTATCATATTGCTAGGTTTGCTTGAAAGACTGTCAAAAATGGTTCAGAACAAACAGAAACCTCCTCTTTGACCTCTACAAATGGCTTGTGACCTGTAGCAAGGCAATCAGAGGTAAAACTAGTTTCGTCATCACTAATATTGTACTACTACACTCTCCAGGTTATGTCTTCTAGCTCAATATCCAAGCTCTTGTTCAAATGCCCCATCCTTTACCATTGTATTCGATGCTAAATAGGTTTGAAGCAAGTTTCATTGGTATCATTCTTACTAGTGGCCATATTATGCTGTCCCTTTGTTCCTAGCTACTACTGTGTGGCGGACCCAAATTAAGCCAAGGGATATGCTCACTGCCGCAAACCTATTATTGCTTTGAATATGAGTTTGTCTTGGCAGATGCAATTTTATTTATGGAACTGGAAATCCTCTAAAAATCCATTGTTATCACCCAAATACTGAAACTAGCATCAGTATCAAGTTAATTATTCGGCACATATAACAGCCCTATAACTGCCTGATGCCTAGCCCACATGCATCATCTTTATTTAAGGTCTAGAACTCACAAAATTGCATAATTCCTTTGCAAATCAGGGTTTGGAAATTGGGAAAGAGAAAAATCCCTGAGTTCTAACTTTCTTATCATAGCTACAACCTTGTTTACTTGTTCTTCTAATGCTCGTGGTGCTGGACCATCTGTAGTTTTCTGGAATCATTAGCTTGATCCAAAACTTACTGTACAGGTCAAGCAAGTCCATGCATAGCCTTTCTTGAGAGATGGGCAATTTATGGAAATATATGTCAACTGTCCAACCTGTATGCCTTCCTGGAATGATCCACTCCTTCATTCTATGTTTCCTTAACTAGTCATTGCTGATTACAGCTTATGCACAGGATTCTACACAGAATGCATTAGTTCTAGTCCCCACAATAGCAGCAGCCATGACATTTTTATTCCAGTAACGACCCCCAAGTTTTCATGGCACCCTCTTATAAATATGAGAATGCATCTTGAAATCCAAATAGTTTTACATCTGTTATGTTGAGCTTTCCCAAAAAAAAACTTTCCACAGCCAACAATGAACAAAATATCCCTGTAAACGCAATCGGGTCATCTCCACCTATGCTGTCAGTCTTATTACCTTGTGGATTGCTGTCAAATGCCTCAGATAGCATCCCTGTACGTGAATGAAGATTGTAGACGCTGCTAGCCACTTTCCCATGCCTAAAGTTGTGAGCCATATAACTGCTAACATATGTCTGCACTGATGATTTAATTAGCTCAAGGACAGCGACAACTGAGACGTCGGAAAACCGCAAAATATTACGTTTATCATCTTCAAGTGTAGGTTCAGATCTATTATAGAAGCACTGGAATATCCAAGACTATTCTAAAGTAACCATGCTAATCACCACAAAGGCAAGGGTTTTACAATGGATGGATCTCATAATGGAAGGCATTAACTGCATTGTAAAAGTTCTGAAATGTAAAAATATGAAGGATGTTGAAGAGAATCACACAAAAATCCAACCAGATTTTTTTTAAAACCTTGAGAACTAGAAGCACTGTCTTTGGCAGCTAGAAATTAGAGTCTACATTTCATTTTTCGATGATCTATCACAATCAGACAAGCACGGCACCTTCTAGCTAGACTCTAACCATTCTACAGCAGGTCACCCCTTAACCATGCTATGATACCACCAAGATCAAGATGGAAAATATAGTTTTCTCAAGCCATTCTCTCAATCTTAGAGCAAGAATATTACTAAACCAATATTTCACTGCTGAGTTTTTGAAGATAGAGCAGCTCTTAGCATCCACAATACCTGCCCCACACAACACTAGGAGTTATTCCTTCTCTGCTCATCAGTCCCTCAGATGTATCCTCCCTCTAGTGCTATTCATAGTGTGCATAGAAAAGTCCAGGCTCATGTCCCTCAACTCTATAGAACTTTTTTGGTTTCCTTGGCTTTGTTTTAGGTTGACTTTTTTTCATAGTTGTTGTATCACACACTATCACAGGCTTCCTTTCTCAGCAAAAGTTCTCATTTTTCCTCTTTTTCATTCCTCTCAAACTTACCTTTCCTTCCCATTTGAATTTCCTTACATGAATTGAAGCAAGAAAATTCCCCCACTGCTTTCTTGTTCCAAGAATGTAGGGAAGAAAACTTCCTAATTTTTAAGAAGTAAAGGCCTAGATTGAGGGATTTGTTTCCTCCACTCGTCATAACCTCTTTTAACTTGGAAAAGTAAGTTTTAAAAATAAGTGAAGATTCAAGGTAACATAAGATGTGTTTTAGGCACAAACCCCGCTAGACCATATCACCTTTCTCCTCTTGTCATACGTTTTACCCAGTATTTCCCCCCACCGCAACCCTATCATAGCCCCTTTAGGCACACTTGATCCACCGTCCTTAATCATTTTTATTTACTGCAAAATAAAATACTTACAATATTCAAGAGGGTTAAACTGGGACATTATATCCCCTCCCCCTTGGAATAACACCATCCTTGGCGTTTTGTTCCTACAACAATATTTATGTCTTCATTCTTCAATTGTAGTAATGCCTCATCTTCTTCATTGTCCAGGTACACAGCATTCCAGCATTGCCTACAACAGTTATCGAGATAAAACTACATCATAGCCATTTATATGCATGTAATATTTTATCAATATGAATTCCAACCTATGAATTTTAAGCTTTGAGTTGTAAGATATATATTCACAACACAAAATAAAGTATGTAATTCATCTCAGTACTTTATAAGTATATATATACGACATATGGCTGCCATAGAACTCAATGCACTACTTTTTTGGGAAAACCCGGTGCACTTATGATCTCAACTATCCTGTAACATGAATCTCTAACAACAATTTCATTCAATATTCTTTTTTCTCATAGGCACTCACCCTCCAAGCTCAAGGATCCCCTTCTCTGCTACACAATACCTTGGGTGATCCACCATTTTCCAAGGCTTCCTCACATAGGAAGGGTATACAGTCAAGGCGTCCCTCTAGCTTTCTTCCACATAGCATAGTACATCTTGTTACTGCTCAAACTAGAAGGGGTCCTAGGAGGGATCCTATAGAGCAACTATTAGGTCAAGTGGCAACAATGGAGCAATAGCCCACTGTCACCTCAGCTATAGCTCCTTGCCTTTTATGGACTTTCACCGATGGGAGGAGATTGGATATAAGAGGAATGACAAGGATGAATATGTCAAAAAATGGATGGGGAGTGATTCCTAGAACCTATTCACAAGAGAGACTCAATTAAATGGCTTACTTGCTTTAGAACCAAGGCGATGAGCTCTCTAGGAAGGGTTAAGATGATACTTAAGCCTAGGTCTAAGGAATATCGCTTGACAAGAAGCTTCCTTGTCCTAAGAATCCTTGTGGAGAAATGGTTTCTATGCAATCCTTGTGGAATTTGAATTATAAAGTTCTGGGACCACAAAGAACCAAAGTGAACCCAAACTAGGTCAAGGATGTGGAGTTGATCAACACTAGAGGGGTTTGACCAGTTTAGGGAGGAGAATAGGATCAAAAGGCAAATTCTCTTTTAAATTTTAAATGCAATGATCCAAGTGAGGACACGAACCCAAATCAACGTAGGGAAAGAGATGGTCTTATGGCTAGGGCTTGCCATATCTTGAGATTTCGCTGTCAGATTTTCCTCAAACTTGGAAGACCTCTTGAGAAAGCCCCAGTGTAGTAGTGGACCAAAATTCAAGGGTTTTGGATGGCTACAAAGAACTTCTCTCGATGCCCTAGATGACCTAATAGGGTTAGGCCTAGAAAGAGGGGAAAAGGTGATAAAAATCATTTGGGTGACCACCAAGAGGCTAGATCAATGCCTTGCCCTAGGAGAGATGGAGTCAAGGTGCTTTTGAAATTTGGAGAGACTTCTACACAATCAAGGAGTCCTTAGGCAACTTCACATGGAAAATTAGGGCATAAACTCGGCTACTAAAGGATTTTATACTTCGATGTGCAAGAATTGATGACTTATCAAGGTGTATTAAATGCAAATAAACCTCTACGAACATTCATTCATCATACATAACACATGTAACATATGGAACACTTCAAAAGTCCAAAATTTCCACAATTTTGCATAGATTAGGGCAAATTTCAGATCTAGAGAACGAAAATCCCGTACACTATTCATGTGACAAGATAAATGTAAAGAATAGACATGAAAAGAGCACTTACATGTACAATGAGTATATCCAATAATCAATTCAAGACAAATTTGAATTCCAAGACCAAGAAAATAGTATCCAGATTCCAAACATCATAATTCATCCATGAAACAAAACTCGTCCTCCAAAAGAGTATGCGAAGTTCTCACAAGAGCTACTAATCTAATCCAAGTGATGATGAGGGAAATGAATCATCCTCTCATCTATTTATACAATCCAATAGGGGATTTGAATGGCCTAATCTGCCTAATTTAGCCCCAAATAATAAAATAATGTACAATAATGATATGACTTTGTGACAAGCCCACCAAGATAGCTCCAAAATAAAAGGACAAGCCTCTCAAGAGGGAAAAATAGTAAACATGAGGAGTCGTTGGGCCATTGAGAAGGCCTAGTGGAGTCCAAAGTGTGCCAGGCTGAGAGAATAAGCTCCAAACATAGTGATCAAGGGGTTGGCCCCTTGATATCGAAGCAAGCCACATGTCATGTCCCCAAGTGGGTGTGAGGGCACAATGACATCCTCATGGGTCTCCAAGTGGATCGATAATGCTTGCAAACCATCTGTAAGGGCTAGGATAATGACATAAGCCCTACCTTTGTCTCCCCCAGTGAGACACATCCTCATCTGGAGCCTGAAACCTTTGCCAAGTGTGTGGTACAAGTGTGAAATGACTAGGCATGGTGATCCAGGTGCATCATCCTCATCTAATAGGTGGAACACAAGCAATCACTTAATGGTGTAGGGGATCCATGAAGTGCTCTCTATTATGGCGGAGGCCCATGGCTCTCAACATTCACCCTGCAAGTGCCACTGTGACCCTCTGGTGGGCTTGGACCTCATATAGGGAGACCAAACCCAAAATGGAGACCCACTTGCCATCCTGCATAAGATCCAATGTGTCCCCTTTCCCTCCAATACAACAAATCATTAGAGTAATCAAGTAAAAGAGCTTATAAATCATGGAATCAAATGGACACTTCATGGTTGCATGCCCTTCTATAATGGGTTTTTGCATGTACAATTATCTCCAAGCTCAATAAGGGGGTTAACCAAGGATCCTATTAGGTGATTTCAACCTTTAAAGGGGGCGACATGTCCATGGTACATCCATCAAGTGGTAGGTGGCATGTGATATAATGATGGAATGGAGTGAGGATTAGGGGAAGGCTCCAAGTCACATGCCATGGTACAAGGGTAGCTATAATAGGGGAAGCTCACACTTGCGTATATGAGTGTAGGAGGGAACAATCGTGGTACATGAGTTACCTCGGCCTTTTTTTCTACCATGTTTCATATGCCTCTTACATTTTATTGCTTTTTTTCATAGCTACTCGGGGCTCTAGGGGATGAGAGCATTATATGTAGGATATAGCAGTAGATACCCCCTTTAAGGTGGGGTAATTCATTGCCCACTAGGGGATGGGACCATCAACCAATGTGATGGTCGTAGATAAGGGTTAGAGCTCATGTTTGGATTTTGCCCACGTGCTAAATTTGTATGTCTCAGCCATCTTTTGCATTTTGTGGTACATTTCCTATTGAGAGCGGCCAAATTATGATTTTTCCTTTCTTTTTAGCTGCATCAACCTCTAGGGCATTGTTCCTGTTGTCACATAGATTGTCTGGGCAGCGCGACAACGCTCAGACCGGGGGCTATCACCTTGATTCCCGATCTCTCCGTTTAAGCCCTCTCCCGAGGCTAAGGGGGGTAGACCCTATGGGATAAAGGAGGACCAACTGTGGATCAGTTGGGTTGGGAGACACAACACCGCAATTTAACACCTAATTGATTTTAGAAATTAATGCACCAATGCCTTATGGAGTTAATGATTAAATGATTATTTATTAAATGTTGCAGAAGTATGAATCTTGTAAAACAATCATTTATCATCAAATAACCCAAGCAAAGATGAATTTTGCCAAATGCGAGATATTCAATAGATGCGCAATGTTCCAGCAATTAAACTTCAAGAAAAATCAAATGCTTTAAATGATTATAAAATTTAAATGCTGACTAGTTACCACTTTCACATAGTTAACTTTAAATAAACATTTAAGTGCATTTAACTATAGAAAAGTGGAACATAGATACCACAAAAGACACCAAAAATGAATTTTCAAATTTTTGTTTAGCTTTTTCAAAAAATTTAATTTTTAAATATTTTTATATTTTAAAATAAAACTAAACTAAGCAAAACTATAGTAATGAAACTTAAATTACTAAACTAAAGTAAATGAAATTAATATACAATTAAAATGAAATTTAAAACTAAAAATTATTAAAAAATCTAATTCTAAAAAAACTAAATAAAGACTATAAAAAATCTACCCTAAATGAATCAAACTCTAGAATTAACATTTTATGGCTTATATTTTATATAATTATATATATAATAATATATATATATTTTATTATATTATAACTTTTGATTTATGAAATTAGAATCAAAATTAAAAGAAATCAACACCTAATCTATATACAAAAATGAAAACCGAAATTCTTTTTATTTTTATATTTTTTATGATTTATTAATTTTTATAATTATATTTATTATTATTATTATTATGAGATTTTTTAATTTATCAAAACAAAACTAAACATTTGAAAAAATTCTAAATGTCAAAACTAAAGCCTTTCTTAAAAAAAAATCACACAAAACAAATAACTTTAATCGAACAAAAATTAAACGTATCTAAACTAAGACAAAAATTCAATTCTAAAATCTAAATAGACTAAGCCTAAGCTAAACTATACATAAACAAAAAAAGAAATTAAAATCAAAACATCTAACTTCAAAAAAACCTAATCGTATCAATGAAGAGAAAAAAATAATCGAAATACTTTGAAATCTTTTTTTTGTTTTTATTGTGTTTGTTTTTGTAGGTGGTCGACGTGAGAAGGTGGAATATGACTGCGTGGTCTGCTGCGGAACGCTGGAGCGGGATTAGAAGCTCGATAGGTAGGAAACAATGTGGAGAAGGCAGGTTGACAATGGAAGGGCCGTGGATTTACTGCAGGCATCTTGATGAAAGCCCGACGGTGGAAGGGAGAGCAACGTAGGTTATGCGGAAAAAAAACATGTTGAGAGAGAGCTGCATAAATGCGTGGGAATGGATTCGGATGGACAACGTGGAAATATGTTGCAACTTTGGACGTGGGGGAAGTGGATGCGTGAAGCTGAAGTATCTGAGTAGAGGAAGGTAGATGCCTGGGAGAATCCTGGATGCACGACAGAAAGGATGAACTTGTTTACAAATTGGACGCAGGGAGCCGAGCAGTGTGAAGAGGTTGCGGGGAAGAGCAAAGCGGTGACGGACGAGGAGCTAGAGCTGCTTAGGGATAGAAAAATGTGGGAAATTTGCAAGTGGAGCCACAGTCATGGAGCTGAACTGTAGAATGAGGCTTCAGATGGAAACAACCAGGGAATGAAGCTGTAGATTGCCTAAGTGGTGTGGGGAGAGAAGTGTGAAAACGGAGCTGTGGGATTGTTGGCTATGGAATTGAGTCATAGATGGATAGCTAAGAAGCAGAAAAATGACTGCGTGGAAAGAACGGTGAACAACAATTACACAACTTTCTTGAAAATTTTCTTGTACCACAAATGAAACCGAGGACGTTACAACATAAAAAAATTTCAAAAAATTTCTGTCAAAATGAAATCCCAGGTAGTAAACAGATAGCCTGAAAAAACCCTCGAATTTCTTCAGAAAATTTGGAACTCCTTTGAAGAGTATCCCTGCAAGAATGATGTTGAGGCCAGATCTTACCCTCCAAGGCCTAGATCTAGTTTCGGACAAAAAAGTTTTCTTTTAACCTGCAACCTGCAAAGAACAAACACCCAGAAACAAAATAATAATGAAACTTTAAAACCCTAGCTAAATAATTACAATATTCACAAACTGCAGGCTCCTAAATAGCCAAATTTGTTGTTATGCCATAGAAATATTTTTCAAAATTTTAAACTTAATGTGAGGTGCTTCAAAAAACCCTTCATGCATCTGCAAAAAAAATTCTAATGATAAGCCCAGGATTAAAACTGGCTGGGCTCTTTCAGAAAATGCAATCCGAGAGTTGGTTGGTTCAGCCGAGAACTTCCCCTAACGCCTGGTAAACTCAAAATTAAGAATATCCCGCACAACTTAAATCAACCATTAACAGAGAGGGAGAAAATAACAGCGAAATTCAGATCAAATGAAGGTCCCTGCCATTATATTTAAAAATTAAACTATCATTCAAACCCCAGAGATCAGACAAGATACCTGTGCCTAAATCAATCTTCATCAAGCTATCATCAATGGCTGAAAATAAAATTATGCAGAAAAATAAAACATCTTATAGCGTTTCCTGAAGAGTAATACCAGTAAGATTTTCAACCCCAAAGTCTTTCTTTATTGCATAAAAAATGACTACAAGAGAGCTTTCTTTAGCACATGACTCTAAGATCGAATGATCTCAAATGACCCCTAACACCCTATTTAAAGGAAAATTTCCCAACAGCGAGTTCGAGTGATCCATGTCAAAATGATTTCGACCGTTGATGAGGATCAAAATCTCTTTTAATCTCATCTGTCGAAATTTTAAATGCATTATAGTATATTAAAAAATTAAATCTTGCATTTTATTGCCTCAAAACTTTGACTTATTATTATTTTATTTTATTTTTTCAATTTTATTTTATTATTTTTTTAGTTATTTTTTAATTTTTTTAATTTTTAATTTTATTTTTATTTTTATTTTATTTTATTTTTTTTTTTTTTTTTTTTTTTTTTTGAATCCTCGAACTTAGCCTTTGGAAAAATCACTTAGGACCTAGGACTTATGAGGGGATAAAACATTTTCTAACCCTCAAGACACTTTACATCGTGACCTTTACAATTTTATATCTCAAGGGGGAAAACCTGTTTGACATAGACCCTCATAGACCACTTAGTTTTGCGACACAAATATAATTTAGCAAATCAAGCAATTTGTAATAACCTAACCAAATAGTTAGCATTATTTCCAAATAACTTTTACATAGACTCGAAGCACACTAGGATTCCCCGAAGATTCTAATGACAAAATCCATTCTGGCTTTAGGGTTAGGCTGAAGAAAAACTCTGACGATCATGGATCGGTGAGACAAAAAACCTTCTGGAACGTAGATTATCACTAGAAAATTAGGTTTGCCTAGGCAATTTACATACATGACTTAGATCTGCTAAGATTATTTACAATTTACACATGCAGACTGGGTTTACAACATAACATGATCGAGCTGATGATGACAATCGAATGGCACGGACACGTCGATCAAGTGCTATCCCTTTTGCGAAAAAGGGGGTGTACTGCTATGGGTAGTTGACACGTAGTGGTCAACATTTGGCTCTACTTGGGGACACGTTGCTGCATTGTAGGAATGTGAGAATCTAGAATCTACATCCATGCAACACAAATCAAAACATAAGTAGCATCCATCCAAAATCATCATATAACATTAAGCACATGAAAGATATAAGCTCTTCATTTATTAACTCTCTAGTAACATGAATAGTAAATATAATCCTAAAAGAAAAATGAAAATGCTGAAAAAACAAGGAGTAGGGTTAGAAATACAGAGGATGCCCCATGGCATCAAATGTGTTCAATATAGTGTATACTGAGCATTTGCCTGCTTTCAAGAAAATCTGTTCACTACTTGTCAGATGTGCCATGTCCAATTCTACATACGGTGGGACTTTTTCCTATCCGAAAATCAAGTTGCTCACAACCATCTGATGCATCAAATCTTCTTCTCGTTCTCTTTCTTTTGTGCTTTTTCTTTGTGGCAGGCTGTATCACTGATGACGTGGAACTTTCTGCTTCAAAGCTCTCAAATGAAGTATGTAAGATATGCATGACATGTCTTTCTTCATTCTGCATTTGCCCTGTCAAAGATGATGGATCAATCTCACAGGTTCCATGAGTTATAACTTGATATTTAATGATTGGTGGATTAACCGTACGAGGATCAACCTGATTATTAATTTCCCTTTTATCCAGGTCACCTTCAATTATCCACTTTTCAATGGAACAAAGGACCTCATAATAAGATGGAGCTTGTTGCAACAGATAAGGAGGCTCCTAATCTATTGATGTTCCCTGGTTTCTTTCATCCTCTGACCATTGTTGAAATTTTTGAACCTGTATTTTAATGGCATCTATCTGAGTAGAGTGTTCAACCTTCATAGCACTGATTTCCCTGGCATGGTCTTCTTCCATAGTCAACAACTTATTCTGAAGACATATTTGATTAGCTTCCATATCTTTTATTACTTTATTGTCCTTTTCCTTTATGGTCATCCAACAATGTTGCATAAAGTTTATCTATTTCTTATGATTTTCTTGCATGGTAGCCAATTGATTATTATAATCGAATTCCATGATCGTCATATTTTCCTCTAAGCCTGATAACTTGCTTTGCATAAAATTAATTTCCCTGTCAAGATTAGCTTTCATGGTCTCAATTTCCTTAGCATGTTGACTTTGCATGTCGGCTACATGGTCAGAGTGTTTAATTTTCATGATTTCCATCTCCTTATCACGTTCTTCCAGGTGGGTGCATAAAGTTCTCACATCATTGGCGTAATTAGTTTGATTGATCTCCATATTTTTTACCAGCTGCATTAGTTCTTCTATAATTTGCTTCTGATTTTCTTTTTCATTGATTTCACAATTTGTCCCTGCTTTTCCACTATCATGGATTTGATCTGAAATGGTACAGGTGGATGACACATTCTGATATGAAGATTTGTCTTGAAATCTTTCATCAACAGCTGGACCTTTCATAAGATTACTTTCATTCTGTCGCACAATTTTAGGGGCACGAGGCGAGCTATCTGGATAACCATATCTATCTTTAAAAGCATTGACAATGTCTTGTAAAGAAGTGAACGAATCTTCAGGACAATTATTAAACCAATTCAAAGCATCACCCTCTAAAGAAAGGACAAATAGACACATTTTGACATCTTCATGATTATATTGAGGAAGTCTACAATATATGATTATTATACGAGTAAACCTGCCTAAATGCTTTCTAACAGTGACTGAATCACCACCTGAGAAAAAAGGTAATTTAGAAATGGCCACTTCTAGAAAATCATGGAGATCATCAGTAAAATGACATGGTTTAAACGAATAATCCATGATGAATAACGAGGGACCAAATGGATGATAGAAAGAGATCTCTGCTCAAGAAAATCAAGAGATGAAAGAAGCGAAGTCACCACTTGAACAATGAATCTAATTCTAGGATCCAAAAAGCAACAAACAAGCAGATATGAGGGAGGCTTCTTGTCTGGGAAAAATAAATGAAAAGAAATGGAGTCGCCAACCGAACAAGAAACGAACTGAAGAGTAGGTGCTGAAGGAACGATTAAACGATATGACGAAAGATAAGGTGATTAAAAGATCAAATGACACCCAAGAATGTTGGCCATTTGAGAGGCTAATGAATGGCGGAAAAGATGAGATGATGCCAAAAAATGTTGACTTTGCCGGCTCAAATGAAAAGATTCCAGATTCTAGATGAGAGAGAAGAATGAAGATGAAATGTCGTTGAAAGGCCAAGGATAGAAAAACTCTATCCTCGACAATGGCGCCAAAAAATGTTGTCGCATAGATTGTCTGGGCAGCGCGACAATGCTCAGACCGGGGGCTGTCACCCTGATCCCTGATCTCTCCATTTAAGCCGTCTCCTGAGGCTAAGGAGGGTAGACCCTATGGGATAAAGGAGGACCAACTGTGGACCAGTTGGGTTGGGAGACATAGCACCGCAATTTAGCGCCTAATTGATTTTAGAAATTAATGTACCAGTGCTTTATGGAGTTAATGATTAAATGATTATTTATTAAATGTCGTAGAAGTATGAACCTTGTAAAACAATCATTTATCATCAAATAATCCAAGCAAAGATGAATTTTGCCAAATGCGAGATATTCAATAGATGCACAATGTTCTAACAATGTTCCAGCAATTAAATTTCAAGAAAAATCAAATGCTTTAAATGATCATAAAATTTAAATGCCGACCAGTGACCACTTTCACATAACTAACTTTAAATAAACATTTAAGTGCATTTAACTATAGAAAAGTGGAACATGGATACCACGAAAGACACCAAAAATGAATTTTCAATTTTTTTGTTAAGCTTTTTCAAAACTTTTAATTTTAAAATATTTTTATATTTTAAAATAAAATTAAACTAAGCAAAAAACTAAAGTAAATGAAACTTAAAATTACTAAACTAAAGTAAATGAATTAATATATACAATTAAAATGAAACTTAAAACTAAAAATTATTAAAAATCTAATTCAAAAAAAAAACACTAAATAAAGACTATAAAAAAGTCTACCATAAATGAATCAAACTCTAGAATTAACCTTTTTATGATATATATATATATATATATATATATATATATTAATATATTATATATATATATATATTATATTAATATAGCTTTTTGATTTAGGAAATTAGAATCAAAATTAAAAGAAATCAACCACCTAATCTATATACAAAAATGAAAACCGAAATTCTTTTTTATTTTTATATATTTTTATGATTTATTATTTTTATATTTTTATTATTAATTATTATTTTTTATGGGATTTTTTGATTTATCAAAACAAAACTAAACTTTAAAAAAAATTCTAAATGTCAAAACTAAAGTCTGTCTTAAGAAAAATACACAAAACAAATAACTTTAATCGAACAAAAATTAAATGCATCTAAACTAAGACAAAAATTTAATTCTAAAATCTAAATAGACTAAGCCTAAGCTAAACTATACATAAACAAAAAAAGGAAACTAAAATCCAAACGTCTAACTTAAAAAAACCTAATCGTATCAATGAAGAGAGAAAGAAAGAATCGAAATACTTTGAAATTTTTTTGTTTTGTTTTGTTTTTATTGTGTTTGTTTTTGCAGGTGATCGACATGAGAAGGCGGAATATGGCTGCGCAGGTGACTGCGTGGCCTACTGCGGAAGGCTAAAGCAGGCTTAGAAGCCCGATATGTAGGAAACAATGTGGAGAAGGCAGCTTGACAATGAAAGCGCAGCGGATTGACTGCAGGCAGCTTGATGAAAGCCCGACGATGGAAGGGAGAGCAATATGGGGTATGTAGAAAGAAAAACACGCTGAGAGAGAGCTACGTAAATGCGTGGGAATGGAGCTGGATGGACAACATGGAAATATGTTGCAGGTTTGAACGCAGGGGAAGTGGATGCATGGAGCTGAAGTATCTAAGCAGAGGAAGGCAGATGTCTGGGAGACTCGTGGATGCACGACGGAAAGGATGAACTTGTTTGCAGGTTGGACGTAGGGAGCCGAGCAGTGTGAAGAGGTTGCGGGGAAGAGCAAAGTGGTGAGGGACGAGGAGCTGGAGCTGCTTAGGGATAGAAAAATGTGGGAAATTTGCAAGTGGAGCCACAGTGCGTGGAGCTGGACAGTGGAATGAGGGTTCAGATGGAAACAACCAAGGAATGAAGCTGCAGATTGCTTGAGTGGTGTGGGCAAAGTGTGAAAACAGAGCTGTGGGATTGTTGGCTGTGGAATGGAGTCATAGATGGATAGCTGAGGAAGCAAAAAAATGACCGTATGGAGAGAACGGTGAATAGCCATTGCACAACCTTCTTGAAAATTTTCCTGTACCACAAATGAAACCCCAGGACGCTACAACATAAAAAAATTTCGAAAAATTTATATCAAAATGAAATCCCAGGCAGCAAACAAATAACTTGAAAAATCCCTCGAATTTCTTTTGAAAATTTGAAACTCCTTTGAAGAGTATCCCTGCAAAAATGATGTTGAGGTCAGATCTTACCCTCCAAGGCCTAGATCTGGTTTCGGACAAAAATGTTTTCTTTTAACCTGCAACCTGCAAAAAACAAACACCCAGAAACAAAATAATAATGAAACCTTAAAACCCAGCTAAATAATTACAATATTCACAAAATGCAGGTTCCTAAATAGCCAGATTTATCGTTATGCCATAAAAATATTTTTCAGAATTTTAAACTTAATGTGAGGTGCTTCAAAAAACCCTTCATGCATCTGCAATAAAAATTCTAATGATAAGCCAAGGATTAAAACTGGCTGAGCTCTTTCAGAAAATGCAATCCGGGAGTTGGCTGGTTCAACCGAGAACTTCCCCTAACACCCAATAAACTCAAAATTAAGGATATCCTGCACAGCTTAAATCAACCATTAACATACAGGGAGAAAACAACAATGAGATTCAGATCAAATGGAGATGTTTGCCATTATATTCAGAAATTAAACTATCATTCAAATCCCAGAGATCAGACAAGATACTTGTGCCTAAATCAATCTTCATCAAGCTATCATCAATGGCTGAAAATAAAATTATGCAGAAAAAAATAAAAAAATAAAAAAATAAAAAATAAAAAAAATCTTACAATATTTCCAGAAGAGTAACACCGCAAGATTTTCAACCCCAAAGTCTTTCTTTATTGCACAAAAAATGACTACAAGAGAGCTTTCTTTAGCACATGACTCTAAGATCGAATGATCTCCAATGACCCCTAACACCCTATTTAAAGGAAAATTTCACAACGGCTAGTTCGAGTGGTCCACGTCAAAATGATCTTGACCGTCGATGAGGATCAAAATCTCTTTTAATCTCATACGTCGAAATTTTAAATGCATTTTAGTATATTAAAAAATTAAAATCCTGCATTTATTTCCTCAAAACTTTGACTTATTATTATTTTATTTTATTTTTCAAATTTATTATTATTATTATTTTTAATTATTTTTTAATTTTTAAAATTTTAAAATTTTAATTTTTTTTTTTATTATTATTTATATCTTTAATTTTTTTTATTTTTTTTTATTTTTGGATCCTCGAACTTAGCTTTTGGAAAAATCACCTAGGGCCTAGGACTTATGAGGGGATAAAACATTTTCTAACTCTCTAGACACTTTACATCATGACCTTTACAATTTTACATCTCAAGGGGGAAAACCCATTTGACATAGACCTTCATAGACCACCTAGTTTTGCGACACAAATATAATTAGAAGATCAAGCAATTTGTAATAACCTAACCAAATAGTTAACATTATTTCCAAATAACTTTTACATAGACTCGAAACACACTAGGATTCCCTAAAGATTCTAATGACAAAATCCATTCCGGCTTTGGGGTTAGGCTGAAAGGAAACTCTTCCGATCATGGATCGGTGAGACAAAAAACCTTCTAGAACGTAGATTATCACTAGAAAATTAGGTTTGCCTAGGCAATTTACATACATGACTTAGATCTGCTAAGATTATTTACAATTTACACATGCAGACTGGGTTTACAACATAACATGATTGAGCTGATGATGACAGTCGAATGGCACGGACATGTCAATGAAGCACTATCCCTTTTGCAAAAAAGGGGGTGTACTGCTATGGGTAGTTGACACGTAGTGGTTAACATTTGGCTCTACTTGGGAACACATTGCTGCATTGTAGGAATGTGAGAATCCAAAATCTGCATCCACGCAACACACATCAAAACATAAGTAGTGTCCATCCAAAATCATCATATAACAATAAGCACAGGGAATATAAAAGCTTTTCATTTATTAACTATCTAGTAACATGAAAAGTAAATATAATCCTAAAACATAAATGAAAATGCTGAGAAAACAAGGAGTAGGGTTAGAAATATAGAGGATGCCCCATGACATCAAATGAGTTCAATATAGTGTATACTGAGCATTTGCCTGCTTTTAGGAAAATCTGTCGGCTGCTTGTCGGATGTGCCATGTCCAATTCTGCATACGGTAGGACTTTTTCCTATCCGAAAATCAAGTTGCTCGCGACCATCTAATGCATCAAAGCTTCTTCTCGTTCTCTTTCTTTTGCGTTTTTTCTTTGTGGTAGGCTGTATCACTGATGATGTGGAACTTTCTGCTTCAAAGCTCTCAAATGAAGTATGTAAGATATGCGTGACATGTTTTTCTTCATTCTGCATCTGCCTTGTCAAGGATGATGGATCAATCTCACAGGTGCCATGAGTTATAACTTGATCTTTAATGACTGGTGGATTAACTGTGTGAGCATCAACCTGGTTATTAATTTCCCTTTTATCTAGGTCACCTTCAATTATCCACTTTTCAATGGAACAAAGGACCTCATAATAAGATGGAGCTTGTTGCAACAGATAAGGAGGCTTCTGATCTATTGACATTCCCTGGTTTCTTTCATCCTCTGACCATTGTTGAAATTTCTGAACCTGTATTTTAATGGCATCTATCTGAGTAGAGTGTTTAACCTTCATAGCACTGATTTCCCTGGCATGGTCTTCTTCCATAGTCAATAACTTATTCTGAAGACATATCTGATTAGCTTCCATATCTTTTATTACTTTATCATCCTTTGCCTTTATGGTCATCCAGCAATGTTGCATAAAGTTTATCTCTTTCTTATGATTTTCTTGCATGGTAGCCAATTGATTATTATAATCGAATTCCATGATTGTCATATTTTTCTCTAAGCCTGATAACTTGCTTTGCATAAAATTAATTTCCTTGTCAAGATTAGCTTTCATGGTCTCAATTTCCTTAGCATGCTGACTTTGCATGTCGGCTACGTGGTCAGAGTGTTTAATTTTCATGATTTCCATCTCCTTATCACATTCTTCCAGGCAGGTGCATAAAGTTCTCACATCATTGGCGTAATTAGTTTGATTGATCTCCATATTTTTTACCAACCGCATTAGTTCTTCTATAATTTGCTTTTGATTTTCCTTTTCATTGATTTCACAATTTGTTCCTGCTTTTGCACTATCATGGTTTTGATCTGAAATGGTATAGGTGGATGACACATTCTGATACGAAGAATTGTCTTGAAATCTTTCATCAACAACTGGACCTTTCATAAGATTACTTTCATTCTGTTGCACAATTTTAGGGGCACGAGGCGAGCTATCTGGATAACCATATCTATCTCTAAAAGCATTGACATTGTCATGTAAAGAAGTGAAAGAATATTCAGGACAATTATTAAACCAATTCAAAGCATCACTCTCTAAAGAAAGGACAAATAGACACATTTTGACATCTTCATGATTATATCGAGGAAGTCTACAATATATGATTATTATATTGGTAAACCTACTTAAATGCTTTCTAACAGCGAGTGAATCACCACTTGAGAACAAAGGTAATTTAGAAATGGCCACTTCCGGAAAATCATGGAGATCATCAGTAAAATGACATGGTTTAAACGAATAATCCATGATGAATAACGAGGGACCAAATGGATAATAGAAAGAGATCTTAGCTCAAGAAAATCAAGAGATGAAAGAAGCGAAGTCGCCACTTGAACAATGAATCTAATTCTAGGATCCAAAAAGCAACAAACAAGCAGATATGAGGGAGGCTTCTTGTCTGGGAAAAATAAATGAAAAGAAATCGAGTCGCCACCCAAACAAGAAACGAACTGAAGAGTAGGTGCTGAAGGAACGATTAAACAATATGGCAAAAGATAAGGTGATGAAAAGATCAAATGACACCAAAGAATGTTGGTCATTTGACAGGATAATGAATGGTGGAAAAGATGAGATGATGCCAAAAAATGTTGACTTTGCCGGCTCAAATGAAAAGATTCCAGATTCTAGATGAGAGAGAAGAATGAAGATGAAATGTCGTTGAAATGCCAGGGATAGAAAAACTCTATCTCCGGCAACGACCCCAAAAAATGTTGTCGCACAGATTGTCTGGGTAGCGCGACAATGCTCAGACTGGGGGTTGTCACCCTGATCCCCGATCTCTCCATTTAAGCAGTCTCTCGAGGCTAAGAGGGGTAGACCCTATGGGATAAAGGAGGACCAACTGTGGACCAGTTGGGTTGGGAGACACAACACCGCAATTTAGCACCTAATTGATTTTAGAAATTAATGTACCAGTGTGTTATGGAGTTAATGATTAAATGATTATTTATTAAATGTTGCAGAAGTATAAACCTTGTAAAATAATCATTTATCATCAAATAACCCAAGCAAAGATGAATTTTGCCAAATGCGAGATATTCAATAGATGCACAATGTTCTAACAATGTTCCAGCAATTAAACTTCAATAAAAATCAAATGCTTTAAATGATCATAAAATTTAAATGCTGACCAGTTACCACTTTCACATAGCTAACTTTAAATAAACATTTAAGTGCATTTAACTATAGAAAAGTGGAACATAGATACCACGAAAGACACCAAAAATGAAATTTAAAACTAAAAATTATTAAAAAATCTAATTAAAAAGAAAAAACTATATAAAGACAATAAAAAATCTACCCTAAATGAATCAAACTCTAAAATTAACATTTTTATGGCCTATATATATATATATTATATATATAAACTTTTGATTTATGAAATTAGAATCAAAATTAAAAGAAATCAACACCTAATCTATATACAAAAATGAAAACCAAAATTCCTTTTATTTTATATATTTTATGGATTTATTTAATTTTTATATTTTATTAATATTAATTTTTGTTTATGAGATTTTTTGATTTATCAAAACAAAACTAAACATTAAAAAAAAATTCTAAATGTCAAAACTAAAGCCTGTCTTAAGAAAAATCACACAAAACAAAAATTAAATGTATCTGAACTATGACAAAAATTTAGTTCTAAAATCTAAATAGACTAAGCCTAAGCTAAACTATACATAAGAAAAAAAAGGAAACTAAAATTGAAACGTCTAACTTAAAAAAAAAAACTAGTCGTATCAATGAAGAGAAAAAAAATAATCGAAATACTTTGAAATCTTTTTTAGTTTTTTTTTTGAGTTTGTTTTTGCAGGTGGTCGATATGAGAAGGCAGAATATGACTACGCAGGTGACTGCGTGGTCTGCTGTGGAAGGCTGGAGCAGGCTTAGAAGCTCGATAGGTAGGAAACATCGTGGAGAAGGCAACTTGACAATGGAAAGGCAGCGGATTGACTGTAGGCAGCTTGATGAAAGCCTGAGGGTGGAAGGGAGAGCAACGTAGGGTATGTAGAAAGAAAAACACGCTGAGAGAGAGTTGCGTAAATGCGTGGGAATGGAGCCAGATGGACAGCGTGGAAATATGTTGCAGGTTTGGACGCGGGGGAAGTGGATTCGTGGAGCTGAAGTATTTGAGCAGAGGAAGGTAGATGCCTAGGAGACTCCTGGATGCACGACGGAAAGGATGAACTTGTTTGCAGGTTGGACACAGGGAGATGAGCAGTGTGAAGAGGTTGCAGGGAAGAGCAAAGTGGTGAGGGACGAGGAGCTGGAGTTTCTTAGGAATAGAAAAATGTGGGAAATTTGCAAGTGGAGCCATAGTGTGTGGAGCTGGATGGTGGAATGAGGGTTCAGATGGAAACAACCAGGGAATGAAGCTGTAGATTGCCTGAGTGGTGTGGGCAGAGAAGTGTGAAAACGGAGCTGTGGGATTGCTGGCTGTGGAATGGAGTTGTAGATGTATAGCCGAGGAAGCAGAAAAATGACCGCATGGAGAGAATGGCGAATAGCCATTGCACAACCTCCTTGAAAATTTTCTTGTACCACAAATGAAACCCCAGGACGCCACAACTTAAAAAAAATTCAAAAAATTTCTGTCAAAATGAAATCCTAGCAGCAAACAGATAGCCTGAAAAAGCCCTCGAATTTCTTCAGAAAATTTGAAACTCCTTTGAAGAGTACCCCTACAAAAATGATGCTGTGGCCAAATCTTACCCTCCAGGGCCTAGATCTAGTTTCGGACAAAAAAGATTTCCTTTAACCTGCAAACTGCAAAAACAAATTCCCAGAAACAAAATAATAATGAAACCTTAAAATCCTAGCTAAATAATTACAATATTCACAAAATGCAGGCTCCTAAATAGCTAGATTTATCATTATGACACAGAAATATTTTTCAGAATTTTAAACTTAATGTGAAGTGCTTCAGAAAACCCTTCATGCATTTGCAACAAAAATTCTAATGATAAGACCAGGATTAAAACTAGCTGGGCTCTTTCAGAAAATGCAATCTGGGAGTTGGCTGGTTCAACCAAGAACTTCCCCTGGCGCCTGGTAAACTCAAAATTAAGGATATCTTGCACAGCTTAAATCAACCATTAACATAGAGGGAGAAAACAACAGTGAAATTCAGATCAAATGGAAATACCCGCCATTATATTCAGAAATTAAACTATCATTCAAATCCTAGAGATCAGAAAGATACTTGTGCCTAAATCAATCTTCATCAAACTATCATCACTCGCTGAAAATAAAATTATGCAGAAAAATAAAACATCTTACAACATTCTCAGAAGAGTAACACCAGCAAGATTTTCAACCCCAAAGTCTTTCTTTATTGCACAAAAAATGACTACACGAGAGCTTTCTTTAGCAAACGACTCTAAGATCGAATGATCTCAAATGACCCCTGACACCCTATTTAAAGGAAAACTTCCCAACAGCTAGTTCAAGTGATCCATCTCAAAATGATCTCGATCGTCGATGATAATCAAAATCTCTTTTAATCTCATCCGTCAAAATTTTAAATGCATTTTAGTATATTAAAAAATTAAAATCTTGCATTTATTTTCTCAAAACTTTGACTTATTATTATTTTATTTTATTTTTTCAATTTTATTTTTTATTATTTTTTAAATTTATTTTTATATTTTATTTAATTTTTATTTTATCATTTTTTTAGTTATTTTTTCATTTTTCATTTTTTAAATTATTTTTTTATTATTTATATCTTTTTTTTTTATTGTTTTTTATTTTTATTTTTTATTTTTGGATCCTCGAACTTAGCCTTTGGAAAAATCACTTAGGACCTAGGACTTATGAGGGGATAAAACATTTTCTAACCCTCAAGACACTTTACATCATGAGCTTTACAATTTTACATCTCAAGGAGGAAAACCCATTTGACATAGACCCTTAGAGATCACCCAGTTCTGTGACACAAATATAATTTAGCAGATCAAGCAATTTGTAATAACCTAACCAAATAGTTAGGATTATTTCCAAATAACTTTTACATAGACTCGAAGCACACTAGGATTCCCCTAAGATTCTAATGACAAAATCCGTTCCGGCTTTGGGGTTAGGTTGAAGGAAAACTCTGCCGATCATGGATCAGTGAGACAAAAGACCTTCCGGAATGTAGATTATTACTAAAAAATTAGGTTTGCCTAGGCAATTTACATACAGGACTTAGATATGCTAAGATTATTTACAATTTACACAAGTAGACTAGGTTTACAACATAACATGATCGGGTTGATGATGACAGTCGAATGGCACAGACACGTTGATCAAGCGCTATCCCTTTTGCGAAAAAGGGGGTGTACTACTATGGGTAGTTGACATGTAGTGGTCAATAGTTCCAAGCCCGACGCAAAGTGTGGACAAGGGGAGGGGGAGGCTAACCCTTTGTGGACCTAGCAGACAAATGTGGACCCGGATGGGAAAAGTGATACATAGGTTTAGAATGAGTGGAGGGCAGCGATGTATATGGTGTCGCGAGGCGGGACCAATTAACGAAAAATGGGATTTCCCATATAGTACAAGCCCAAAGGATAATAATTGATAAAGGAGATCCTGTGGGATTATGATATAAGGCTAACCACCAAATCGAGTAGAGGAGACAAGCGTACAGACTTAGCCCACTCTTTCTGTTGAATCCCCCCACCATTCCATGCCCAAAGTGTCCATGATAAGTAAGCAAAATTACTCAACTATACCAATGAAAAGCCATACCTTCAGGGTCGAGAGGCCTACCTTCAAACATACAATCATAAAACATGGGTGAGGGATCACATGGCTGACTCAAGTGGTAGCGATAGTGGCACATCGAGCACTTTGGTGGATGCAAGGGGCTGCTGGCTGCTGACAAAGGACCATCTATGAGAAACATTTTCTCCTATGGATATCACCTACAAAGTGGTGGGTAACAGTTGTCTCCAACTAGGAAATGTGAAAATTTTGTGATCTGAATCCCTACTACATCAACGGGTTAAATTCCTCCTACTTGTTAATTTATGAATCAAGTTATTTACAGTGTTGTTAATTTATGAATCAAGTTATTTACAGTGTTACACAATAAACATCGAAATAAAATATACTGCAGCCTTCACTACATAAAATACTATGGAAACAGAATGTTGCATAGGAAAGAAATAAATACACACACAATTACACCATTGTTTTTGGACAAACGTCCCTGGAATAACCAAACTTGGGAAAATTGGTGCAGTAGCTAAGGGTTTGATTATTATACAATAGTAATCTAAGTACAAATCTTTAGATGCCCAAACTAGCAGTCTGATACAGAGAATAAACTGGAAAGAGGTAGTGAGAAATATTCTCACACTACCACTAGCGATCCAAATCTGAACCAAGCTCTGGATGGCTAGCCCCATGCTGCCTTTGCGTTGTCACTGTGTCACAACCTCTAGGAACTACATCATGTTGGCATTATGATACATATGTTGTACTTGATGGAAACCCACTCATCTCAGATGATAAATTATAGTGCAGTAAAGTTCACGCACTTTCATAAAGATAAAAGTTTATTTCATGTAGAGAAACGTTCACACACTTTTATGCAGAGAAAAATTTATTTCATGTGGAGAAAAGTTCACGCACTTTTATGCGGAGAAAAGTTTATTTCATGTGGAGAAAAGTTCTCGCACTTTTATGTCGAGAAAAGCTTATTTCATGTGGAGAAAAGTTCACGCACTTTTATGCGGAGAAAAGTTTATTTCATGTGGAGAAGTTCACGCACTTTTATGTAGAGAAAAGTTTATTTCATGTGGAGAAACATTCACGCACTCTCATTTCATGTGGAGAGAAGTTCACGCACTTTCATGGTTGGTTCATGGTATTAGTCTGACAGTTTTTTGATCCTATGGTTTTGGTCCGTGATATTGCATCCAAAAGTGTTGATCTCACGCACTTTCATGGTTGGTTCATGGTATTAGTCCGACAGTTTTTTGATCCTATGGTTTTGGTCCGTGGTATTGCATCCAAAAGTGTTGATCCCAAGTATTGGGTTCATGGTATTGTGTTATTATGGTTTTGGACCGTGGTATTGTGAAAGGCCTATGACTATAAAAGAGGAAGGAGATCGTTTGGCAAAGCATAATCTGAATTATTGAATATCTGATAAAGTGCTAGATCTAGAATACTGTGATTGGGTTATGGTGCAGATCTAGATCTGAGCTAAAGAGGGATCTCACTGGTTGATGGAGAACAAGATCTAAGGATAGATCAGGATCAAATGGTTTGAAATGAACTATCTCTATATATTTGATTATGCTTATTATAGATCTGTATACTGAAACTTGTAATGATCTGATCTGGGTATAACTTAAGTTTCAAATCACTGCAAGTCATGTTTGAATATTTATAGATCTGTACGCAGGTTGGCTTTGGTGTAAGCGCGTATGTATGCAGGTTTGGTTCATTGTAGTAGCATATACAATTTGAGCTATGATATTTGAAGTCACAGGTGGTTCTGGTTGTTGATGGGTTTTGATGACAGTTTAAAGGTGTCAGTATTTTGCATATCCTATTTGGTTGATTGTGTTTAGCTTCAGTATTGATGGATGAGAACTAATATTGGATCAGGATCATAATGACTCATATTTATGTGATCTGATGGACTAGATCTGGGTGCTAACACATTTATTATCCTTGTATATGTATTGATCTGGTGTTTGGGTGATTCAGAAGATTGATTGATTATGTGCTTTAATGATATTAATGGGTCCAGTATGAAAATTGGATGAAACGTGGCCTTTCAGATTATGTGTTGTGCTTCAGGAGTATCCAGTCTGAAAATGTATGAAGCGTGGTACCTGGAGGAGAGAAGATTGTAGGCCAGTGCCTACGTACTAGTATCTTAGCTAGTACAAGAACTATGGGGGTTGTAGCTCCCTTCCAGGAGAGACTGGAGAACGAGAGAGGGTTGTAGCGCTTTGCAGGTAGAAGCCTGCGTACTGGTATAAGACTGCACCAGTACAGAAATATTGGAAAAGGATTTTCTTATTAAGAAGAAGATTGAGATGACTTGCAGCAGGTGGTTTTCACCCACATTGGGTTTCCACCTTATATCATGGTGTTCATGTGTGTGGCTTATGTGTGATGATCTGTGCTATTTTACTGCACCTTTTTACTGTTAATATGGTTGATAATGTTCTAATGCACTCATTAAGGATCAACTAACTGAATCATAAGAAGTTGTGGAAGTAGCATATCTGAATATGGAAATGAAAAAGTTTTATTGATGTGATAATACTGATTCACCCCACCCCCTCTCAGTATTATTTCCAACAAGTTCTTCTTTGTATTTATCATAATTGTTTTATTCATATAATTTATCTTATAGACAGTTATACAATTAAAAACCTTAATTGATTATCAATTTCATTTTTAATTCTCTATGAATTGTAATTTAATTGACTAAGTTACAGATTTGTTTGCTTCTACTATTTCCTCTTGAAAGTTAAATTGCATTAGGTTTCTATTATAATTTAGTTATATTATGTTGATCATTAAAACATAGTTTTAATGATTTCCTCTTGCGAATGATTAAGTATTCTGTCTGAGTATATGATCATTTACATTTCCTTTTTCTTCTAAAATCCATCACATATAAAATTTAAACAATATGTGCAAATAAAAAAACAACCCTTCATTTATATTTAAGATATTTCTAAATTTTAGAAACCCCTATTTTAATTAACTGTTCTTTGGTCATCTACAAAATCAAAAACCCCAAAATATTTTAGATGCCTTGGCATAACCAGAAAAATCCAAGAAAATTAACACTCTGATTTCTTACTTGGCTATTGCTCTGATGAATGGGTCAATGATGGGGAGGATTCTTCTTAGGCATGGGGGCATCTTTTGAAAGGAATAACTCCAAGGTTTCAGTTCTCTTGGTAAAATATGGTTTTTGATATAATTCAACTAAGGCTTCATGAGAAAATGGAGTGGTATCTTTGACAGTTTGGGCTTGCATCATTTATTCAATGGATTCAGGGATTATAGTAAACAAAATTTGGCCCTGAGGATTGACAATGGCTCTCTAATCTGGGAGGTAAGAAGCTTGACATATTTTGATAAAATCTGGAGCACTGAAGGTGAGAGGAAGGATGTAATAGGGAAGGTTTGATTTCCATAGTTGAAGTTCATTGGTTTGGTCGATATATTTATCTTCTAGTCAACATTATAACTCAAAAAGATCAATATCACAATTGGTTTCATGAATCATATAGTCTCTATCGGCTAAAGGCATATGGTGAGTGTCAAAAGAGGGAAAAATGAGAGGGTTAACATCTTCCTATGTTTTCTTCTATTTAGGATGCATACTGACAATAATTTGACAGTGTATTTTAAATTATAAATAGAAGAACATGGGTTTATAATGGAAAGGAGGTTCTCTGACCAATATATGAAGATGGGAAGTGTATATGTAAAGTTGAACATTTCTCAAACAAGCAGTGGTGCTTTAAGAATCAATGGAATACATGTGACCGAAGATTGATGGTAATTCGAGCTCTGTAGATTGTGGAATGAAAACATGAAGTTTGCGGAGGGTTTGAAATGAGTTTATAACAAAATATTTTAACCGTTGATGGAACGGGGTTAATGGGCGATTTAAATGAATGGATAATGGGAATATAGAGGGAGGTGATTTAATTCTTCAATGGTAGGCTACGTGGAAATGACGGGATGGCAGAGTAATCAACAGTCAATGGTAAGTTGTTTCGAGAAAACAACTTTCGGAGGGGGGCGAGGTTGTTTACGGGTTCGATAGAGGGGGGTCTGAAATCCTGCGATGGTGACACGTAGCGGGTGGGTGGTATCGTAATACAACTCATTCCCCCCCTGCCCTTGCTGATAAAGGTCGGACGGTGGAGGGGGTATGGAATCATATAAGAAGCACTGGATTAAAATTAATGGTCGACGATAAGTAGGTAAATAGCCATTATTTAATGGTGGGGCCCAAAATCATGTTAAAAATTTTAATCCAATATTTACATGAATCGGGATATATGGATTAAAATGATAATGTGTCGAGAATATAACTTAGGAGAGTTATATGGTAGGGAGATAGGGAATGAAATATAATGTGTCGAGAATGAAGTATTGGGAACTAAGACTTAGGATGAAAAGTATGAGGGGAGTGCGTAACGAAGGAGTGAATTAGAGAAATGAATATGTAGGGGATTATAATGTAAGGAGGGGATTTTTAGTGTAAGAATGGGAACATGACCTCCTTCGATAAATTATTCTGCACACGCAACATAGGATCAACATGATGATGGTGTATTTGAGCTAGCAACCTTATGCATTCCAAAACTTTTAAATGAAGCTTTTTTCCTTTTTCTTTTAGCTTCCCTAACATTTTATTCTACCTTCTTTGTTTAAAGCAACTAACACCTAACATTTTATTGATATGGATGCCTATCATAATCATTTTTTCCTAACATTTTTTAAACAAATTTTTATTTCTTTTGCATCCATATCCTACCTTAACATTTTCAAAATTTATATATCTAATATACTAACTTATCAAAACTAGATATGTTACAACACCTCCACCTTTTCCACTCTGAATGCATCGATATGGATGAAAAACAATATAATGATCCAATTTGAATCAATTGGCTATTACTTGTAGGATAGAATAAAATCCCACTGGCACATTCTTGCAGTTGTTGAGGATAATCAATCCACAACTTCCAAGATTTAATTAACTCCAAAATCCAATCAAATACCTATGCAAGCCTATATAATGGAACCTCCAATTGACCACCTTGAGTTTTAAGACTAGTTCCTTGGCATTCATGACCGAAAATTGAAGCACTTGTGTTGGTAGCACTCTTGCTTCCATTGATTTGTTTCACACCACAAATTCTATTGCCTTTTGCTTCCATCCCTTATAGTATCCAAATGAGCTTGATTTGTGCACCACAAGGTGTGCGCTAGGTAAAAGGTGATTTAAACTTAATGCTTCTTTCCATGCATATTGGCATGCCCTTTCCGCTATTTTATAATGCCATAGACACTTCTACCTACCTATGAAGCCATCTTAGAATAAAGATTCTCCTTTGACATTCGAGTTGACTCACCAGTAATCACTCTCATTGACATGGCTAGAACCCCACACTGCTATTCCATCAGCTGGGATATTTGAGCCTTGGTATCTTTGAGAATATCAGTTTGTTGAATCGACTGTGCATCAATTACTTTTTCTCCAACTTAAATCTCTGAGTAACAATGAAGTGGTTGTTGATGCATGTTCTAAAAGCTTCTTAATGGCATTAGTTGTTTTTTCTTTTGCCACAACCTCCAAAAATTTGTCAAACAAACAAAATTGATCAACATAAAACTTGTTTCAAGGTAGGTTTCCCATCAGCAACAAAAAAAAAACATTGTAAATGAGGGCATAAAAAGAATAAAATCAAGCAATGGATGAACATCTATATTTGCATCTAGTACATCCATATTTGTGGACCCACTTCTTAGTGCTTTGTAACTGGAACTTAAATATGTGACCGAATGTGAGTGGAATTATTGAGGTAATATTCCTAGAGAGCTGCTCCACAACAAAAATACTATTTGTACTTGATTTGATTTTCATAATTTAGATCCATCCAGACATAATGTTCATCTTTGACACAACAATAATGCAACTTCCAAAATAGTCAAGGTGCTTGACGTAATATTATGATAGTACCTTAGTGGATTAACAATAATATTTACAACATAAGAAATAGACACAAAATGCATCACTGCATCAAATGCATTGTTTTTCATCTACATCTTTTTTCATCCAAGTCATCATAAATGAGCTCTTGTTGATTAAGATGTGGAAATCATTGCTACAACTAGTAACTTTTAAAGATTGAGAATCCAAACTTGAGACCTGCCATGAAGGAAAGTTTTGGCCAATGCATTTCTTTAGACCGTTAAAAGATGTACTTTTGTAGCCCATCTTTTATCAGTTGGAATGTCCTTTGAAGTACATACATTTCAAAAGGTTCATCTGCATTTGAGGGAGACTTGGCAGTTGCAACACCTTCACACTCTAGATTACCAACTACTTTCTATTTTTTTTTGGAACTAAGGGAAATAAAAAGTCTACCATCATTCATATCAATTCCTGCTATGCTACAGGTATACCCATTTTAAGGCATGGACAATCACCAAAGTTGATTCCTAACAAAATTTGCATCCATTCCACTGATTCTTCAAGCATTTGGAACCTTGAAAAGAGTTGAGAATTCATAGGCTTATAAGCATTTGGAACCTTGAAAATATTTGAGCATTCATAGGCTTATAGGTAGATTTTGATGGTTAGGATTCCTAAAAGTGCAGTTCCTCTTAATGAGAGATGGTTTTTTTCCCCTTCATGGACCTTACTAAGTCATCTAATTTAAGGTTTCCAAAATAACATCAGAATCTTCCCAAGGAATAGCGTTCTCCACAAGAATATCTGGAGCTTAATACTTTTTTCATAAAATTTGTTGAGGAATGTATATTTACCAGCAAATCATCAAAATAAAATCTGAACTAAATTTACTTGAGGAACTGATTATTCATTTAGATACTCTACCATAAGAAATACTTAGCACTCCACCTATATATATTTCTATGACCTTTGTTCAAAAGGTGCAACCAATCAATACCCAATAACTTGTGTGATTAATACCCTTATTGGAAAGCTCTTCAAAAAACGTTTTCCTAATAAATGATGTAGAATAATTCTCCACCTCTAATTCAATGATGGACATGCTTTACCGACCTGATGTCTAACTAACCATTGATGAGTTTACAACAGTTGCAAATGTATATGAAAAATACCCAGGATTGTATTCATTACAACTAGAATAAGACTAACATGGAAAACTTCAAACAGTGTATTTCTTATGATAAACTGATTAACAATCTTTTAACGGAACAATAGTGGAAAACAATCATGTTTACCACCTATCTTCCTTACTTGGTAGCATCATACTATCCTTTAGGGAAGATGTTGATATAAATGATCTCTACCTTGAGCAACTTTGTAAATCGATTTAATGCCTCAACTTTCTTTGCAAAACATAGTTTCTTCTATGTAGATCAAGGAATAAATGAACTCCTTAGAATGTAAACAATCCAAACAACAAAGATATCTCAATGACTAGACCTTCAAGATACTGAAATGTGATCTTTTGAATGTTTTAAATGTAGAGTTCTTGCATGTTTCTCTAGTTTTCACGGATCCTTTGTTACCGTTACTCTTGGAAACATGACCTTTAGCCTCTATTTAATAGCCTTTGCATAACCTCCATTTCCACGAGCTCCCCCATATAAATTATGTGACATACTCTTCTTTGGCAGACCTCAAATTTTGTTGATATTTCTTTGTGAATTTTATTGTTGAAATCGAGCTTGAAGAAAATTAAGATCTTCTTGAAGTATAAAAATTGCAACAAAAAAATTGATTTTTCCTGGTGATCTGTAAATTGTCGTGGATATTCTAGAAGATGGTTTGCCACAACAGATCTAATAATAATATATTAAAAATTTTGAATTTCTACACTATTACAGTTTTATTAAACTTTGACATATGCAAATTTAACCATAATTAGTGCATGCATGCGAATGGAAATTATGTTGAAAAGTAGAGAATGAAAAAATAAGCACACACACACACACATAAGACACAAGATATGCTCTGGGAAACCCTTTCAGGAAAAAATCCAACTGGAAGGTGAGGTTGCTTCACTCTCTTTTTCTGTCTAGAAATATGGCTGCAAGTACAAAAAGGTAATGCATGTGGCCTGTGGGATGCTATAGTGCACAAATCCTCTCTATGTTCTCTACCTCTTATCTCTCCTCGCTATCTTTGTTCAACTATGGAACAATATGCTATTGAAAGAATGGAATGCCTCTTCCTCCTAGTGGCCTGGTTATAACACAACCTGACAACCTACTAGTGGTTAGGTTTGACTACATCAACTCTTAACTAGGGTTACAAAATAGACTTTTCTAGAGTATTTTACATCAAAAAACGTGGCTAGCCCCTTTTCCATGAATAATGGGGGTTGACACGGTATCCTCCCGAACTATAGAAGTGAAAATAGGAAGGTCAACTTCTAAGTGGCATAACTTTTGCATACAGATTCTAATTGACGTGCTTCTTGCACTGTTAGAAATATCTTTGCATGTAGAATAGCTTGAAAGATGTAGAGCTAAAACAAATAATTTTTACCCCAAAAAATGTTCTTTGATGCCTCAAAACGCTCCCAGAATGAGTCAGACCCTATTTTACCAAACTGTGTCTCACTGGTAGTAACAGTCTCATGAGATGATTCCTCCACTTTTTCCACTCTAAATGCATCGAGATGGATGTCAAACAATATAATGATCCAATCTGGATCACCTGGCTCTTATTTGTAGGATAGAATAAATTCCCTCTAGCACATTCTTGCAGTTGTTAAGGATAATCAATCCACAACTTCCAAGATTTAATTAACTCCACAATCCAGTCGAATACTTGTGCAAGCCTATATAATGGAACCTCCAATTGACCACCTTGAGTTTTAAGACTAGTTCCTTGGCATTCATGATCGAAAATTGAAGCACATTTGTTGTCAGTGCTCTTGCTTCCATTGATTTGTTTCACGCCACAAATTCTATTGCCTTTTGCTTCCATACCTTATAGCATCCAAATGAGCTTGAAGTTGAAAATTGCCTAAAGCATAGGCAATATTGATTATAAGCACAAGAATTCAAGGATTGGACACTCTTAAATGTTTTATATTATATATTAAATAAATTGTCTAGTTGCCAAAAAACTATGAACATCATGGCCTATGCAATTTAATAACCAACCCCTACTTCCTTGGAAATATCAATTGCAAAAACTAAATGACCAAGGTCAATGAACCTCAACTATCATTAAGAAAATATGGAATGTTAGACTAGGATTCATCATTTGGGATCTCTGGAAAGCAAGAAACCATTCTTTTTTATTAAAAGCTACTTGATGCTAGAAAAATTTGGAAAGGAACTTACAGAGCAATAAAAGAGAATCTAAAATCCCAAATATGAGAGAAGATTGGGGAAACCAAACATCTCAAGGGTTGAGAATTTTGAAGGCTCAATAATTAGGAAACATATTCCTCCCACTAAAGGAGAGATAATAAGGGACTCCTATATATTATCTAGATGACAACCAAGGATGAGTGGTCAAAACTAAATTTCGGCACAACAACACAAGGGAACCTTGTATTGGCAAGATTGGGCCGAGTCCTTGAAGAAAGAAGGTAAAATATTTTATATGTTTCATAGATTCATTGGGAAAGGCATGGACCATTAGGTTGAAAATGAAGCTCTTAAAGAATGAATAAAGTTGTGTCAAATATGGAATAATATCTGTTGAGGTAAAGAGGACAGAAAACTACTAATTGACATCCTTAAAGGTGATGCTTTGAGTAGTTAATTGTTTATTAGGAGCAAGAAGGACTGGATTAAACCAATCAGAATTTGAATGAATATAATCTTCAGCCACGCCAGGAGAAGAACCAACAAGATAGTTAACCCAACAGCCAGTACAAGTGGTGCCTTATCTGTTCCAATCCTTCTTACCTTTGAAGAGGTATAAGCACCCGAAGATGGGGAATATGAATAGAATGGTTGATCCAATTTCAAATGCTTGATCGGAACGATGCTGCTTCTGCCATCACCCATGGAAATTACTCAATGTAAAGATACTGACTTTTCATAGAAATGTTCTTCCATTTTGAATAAGTGGGGCACTTTTAAATGCTCCACACCTTTAACAATGCTTTTGAAACTTGTGTTAATGTTCAATATTTTCACACTGTCCTCCTCCAAATGATGAATATTTAACAAAATTTCCCTCGGCAAGCACTCTAACGCAATCATAGAACCCCTGTTTTCTTCTGCAATTGAAGAACATGTCCACATCTTGACCTATAATGCACTTGTTAGAGAATTAACTCTTAAATTATATGTTCCATCCTAGTCTAGGAGTTTTAGGAGTGATACAAAATACCCCTAATATAAATCATGAGCTAACTCTGCACTCATTGATGGTCACTTAAAATATTAAATTTGGAAATGATAGCTTGTGAACACCACAACATCAAAATTGTGTGTGAATAAGTAAATATGAGACTATAATAAGCCGCAACAAATCTGGAGATTTTTCTCTCTAGAGTAGAAATCCCCTACCTATGAAGTCATCGCTACTCTATCGATTTCAATATAGGAAAACTTCATAAATGGATAAAAACCATCAACCAACTTTTGACCACTCTTTGAAGCTTTTCTACATTTTATATAGTCCCTTTCTTGCACTATAAGCTTCATAGATCCTTGTCCTCCATGGATTCTTCGTTAGTGCACACTGATATGGCATAAGTGGCACAATTTCCTTATGATTCCTCTTTGGTTTGTTCCAACTCCATTCCCATTGTGAGATTAGAATCTCAAGACTTTTGTATGATTTTGTAGCACATAGCCGTGAAGCAAGTAACCTGTGGATTAGTGGACATCGATCAAGAAATCCTATGCAAGGAAGCCATAGGAAGCCTATCACCTATCACAATGCTGAGCCTTGGGTGTGGTGAAGTAAGGTATATGCAACATGCAAGTTTATGGAAAATCCCCCATTTTCATCGTCAACCCTTTTAGAAATTTCGTCAAACAGCTGGTGTGTGATATCAATACTCCTACATTGTGCATGCATCTCCATAAGTGAGTAACATAATGGTAGCTGCGTTAGGAATCACACTTGTCAATTGCATCTCATGAAAGACAACCAAGGCCTCGTTGGTAAGTCCAACTTGGTCATACCAAAAGATCATCGCACACCTTGATATCCCATCTCTTATGGGCATTCCATCAAACGGTCTATCTGCAATATCTATAAACCCATATTTGTCATACATATCAATCAGGAAATTCCCCAAAAATGTATTAAACTCAAATTCCCTTCCAATTATATAGTTGTGGACAGGCTTGCCTTGTGGCCAAGCACTAGAGTGCACACATGCCTTATCGTTGCATTTTTTGATACAATAAAAAAATCTCCTCCAAGAACCTAGTGTTGGCATGCTTTTTGATCATGGCATTCAATAACGAAATATATGGTTTCTGTAATTTATCAAAAAAATATAAAAAAAAAAAGATCATGCAATTTCCATGGTGTCGTAAGTAGCATATAGAGTCATGAGTTTTGTGAGTAAAAGTACATTCTGGTCGAGTTCACTTATAAGCATGTGGGAACAAATTTGAGGTTGTTGTGTACCTGTGAGAGTTAACAAAGAGTTTCTTGCACATAATTCTCCCTGCATAGAGTTTATTAGCAATTTCTTCATGATATTCTCTTTGCTCTTATGACATTAACAAAAGATAAATGGTGAAAGAAGGGCATCTAAATCCATTTGAGTTAAAGGAGAAAAAGATGACAACAAGGATGTTTGCATGCATTATATACTTGTTATTTCTCCAAACTCATCATATATTCATCTATACAATTATGAATGAGGTGTTGCAGTGCCTCTAAATCATCATACATGGCTTGCTCATGTTGAATTTCAAGAACCCCTACAAGTGAATGAAAAATAGCAAGAAGTTTATCTACACACAAGCTCTGGTCAAGTTCATGAACATTTCCATGTCATGTTATAGTACGTGGGCCATCTCCTAATTTTTAGTTGTCAAACACCACCCAACAAAACCAACCCAATACATTTGCCAATCCTAATGCAAGAAGTTCTAATTGATACATAGTGCATGGCACTCATGACGTGACAGATAAAAAAAGGTTGGCATGACTGCAACAACATTTGGAAATGTGGCAGAAACTTTGAGAATACTTTTCTTTTGAAAGAAAAGGTTCAATAACCTTAATCAAATTAAGAATGCACAACTCCCATGGCTCCATTAACATCATTAGAATCAACATGTCTGCAATTTTTCACTTTGGTGCTTGGTCTCTACCTTGCTTCTAACATATGTAGGCCTATAGTTGAAACCATACATTTTTTAGATATTTTTCAAAGAACTGGTTTGAATTTTCAATATTTTTCATCTATGATCTCTCTTTGGACTATGTAAGCTCAATGTTATGGCTTGGGCTCTAGTACCACTTGTAACACCCCATAATGGCCCAACTGAGGTGATGCCACTACCTTTAGCACTTATACTATGAATATAATACATATACATAACATGACAAAATAATAAAGTATTCTGCTAGAAAATACGCAAAACATGTAGAAAACATGCTTCAAGCACTTATCTATGAAAATTGGCCAACTAATTGCAGGACTTGCATATATCAACTAGCCATAGACCACACTATTCCAACTCTCTCTACAGTTAATCACGTTTGATTTGGGGCCATGACACTATTTAGAAACAACTACTCGAGCCATATAACAATCAAGTACCGAATATAATAGGGCCAAGGTATCAAACCTGACAACCTCCAACCAATAGATTCACATCCCCCATTAGCCCCACACCCAAGTAGTGCACCCCCTTCTTTGCACTCATAGCCCCTTAGTCTATGCCACTACCTCTAAGTTTACTAACTTAGTTGGCTAAGGGTTTCTAGAGCACTATGGCTCTAGGAGTTCCCGCTATCGTCAAGGGTCTTTAGGTACCCTCAAGACTCTCACATAGGGATACCTATCCCTTCTGATCCATGTCCAATTGAATACAAAAACCACATTTTTATAAGCATGGTACCCTTTACTTTTATATTTTTAATGATATATTATAATATTATAATATATCAAAACACTTTCTTGGTCGTGGAGTTCTTGCCCCCCACATCCTTTTCATCCCTCAATCTACAACGATGATGTTATTGTGTTAATCCTAATACATTTACATATATGTCTTCTAGGCTCACTTACCATGTACTAGATAAGCTCTCTGGCCTAATCACACATGCACTTTGGCCTTCAAAATTTATTAGTATTCTGGCCCACTGACCTAACACATTTGGCACATATAAACACACAACTCTTAATGGAACCTATCTCACCAACCTATTTCACTTGCATTGATCCACATACATGTACATTCACAAGACCATTTGAGATTCCAATTAGAAATATTGCAATATTAAACCTTAATCAGCTATATAGTCCATAAACATAAATGATATTGATAAGCCATGCACATTAATTTCATCAAATCAAACCTAGTGTGATATCCCACGTAGAAATTAAATCATGGTATCTAAATCTTCCCTTTATTCATCATACCATATACTGCAAATACCACACAATGCAAATACAAATTTCCTTTTTAATCAGTAATTGTTTTTCTTTTCAAATTGTACCATCTTTACCCATAGTTGTAACCGATATAAATATGATAAACCATGATACACCATTTGTTTAAATCAAATAAACCTGTTTTTATTAAAGTAGTCTCATACTCCCCTTAATTTATTATTAAAAGAAATATTTATTTCCTTGCATTAAATAGTCCATGACTATTTTTCATGATGTTCACTTTATGTATAGTTTCCATAGCATATTTTTGAAGTTCGTCAAGGTAATCCAATTGGGAAAATATTAAGCACCATGCACTAAGACAATAATTAACTCACTGTGTTTATATCTTGTTCCTTTGATGAGAATAAAGTAATGTTCAATGGACACGATGGAAAAGTAGCAAGCTAATCATTGGCTTAGTGCATGGTACTTAATAATTGTAGGAGGATACAAGCAATATGAAAACAAGCCCCATCACCAACTTCGACTTTTGGAGTTTTGGTATTTGGAATTGATTTGCAAATAGTCCCACCCATGTTCAAATTTTTGGAGGTGTCACCCATATGCCCGTAGTGTAGGAGGATACAAGCAATATGAAAGCAAGTCTCATCACCAACTCCAGCTTCTAGAGTTTTGGTGTTTGGAATCAATTTGCATGTAGTCCCACCTGTGTCACCCAATTGTAGTTCGAATCATTAAAGAAACAAAAAAAACAAAGTCAACAATTAACTTTTTATTAATAGCCATATAATAAATCTTAGTATTTTGTATTAAATTATATTTACACTTTT
>APFE031375053.1:209727-221099 GCA_000404065.3 Pinus taeda
TCTAGGCCAAAAGGTGCAAATGGTCAACATGCAATGCAGTAGTACAACTCAACACAAAGGAGCCTCTAGGGTATAAGGCCAGAACAAAGCGAAGAAGCTAAGAGGAATGAGTCTTCAACACATAAGTCATGGCGGGAGTACAGAGGACTCCCGAGCCTACTCAAATTGAAGTAGCATGGAAAAAAATGGCAGTGAGGTGCTAACTACGATGCCCATGTAAAGGATGGCTCTACCATCGTGTCATGATTTTAAAAATAGGCGAGTGAAGATGGCTTATGAACCATAACAGGATGGGATCGATCCTATGGCAGATGTATCAACAGATGGAGGCTAGTATGCATGATGCAACGGAAAAATGATGTCCCTAACCTATATGCCAGTGAAAAAATGATACCTGCCATGACGGGTCAGCAGTCATGGAACCATATCGAAAAAGTCGAAAATGTCGAAAATGTCCTGAAAAGTAAACCATTCTCGACACTCCAAGCTCCCAAGTTAAAAGTCACATGAGACCAAACAAAATGAACTTTTGAAAAAATTTTACATTTTCAAAACTTATAAAAAGGATTTTTGACTCACCATTGTTACCAATTGAGTTGGAGAGCAAACATTTGGAGCAAAAGGAGCAAATTTCTCGTGTGCCAAATTCGACTGTTCAAATTCTTCAAAATCTTCCAGGTAACCCTTACACTTAGCTTGCAATTCATTGTGACTAGTTTTAGGATTTTCCATTTATGTTTCATTGTTGAACTATTGTTCAAAATTTCACCGCGGCGTATACGCGGGTTGATAATATGAAACCCGTGTACATGGGGACCCTATACGCGATTGTGTATACAGTAACCCGCGTATACGCCTTGAGTCAATTTTAATCAAAAACTAACGGTTGAAACCCAATTTTTTCTCAGGATGCCGATCACATGGCGTGAAAGAGAACATGTAGTAGTTGATAATGAAGTTATGAATGATCCTCAAGCCTTGGATGCTTTACGAGGATGCAGCTTGCTCAAATTATTCAAACTGCCGAACATGAAAGCCAATGTGCGACTGCTTGAAATTCTCATTGACTATTGGGATGTCGAAGAGGAAGCCTTCATGATTGATCAGATGCCACTTAGAGTGGAAGTGGAGGATATATATTTTATCACGGGCCTTTCCCGAAGGGGAGAGGTAGTATAGTCCCGGGGTAGGACGCGGAGTAGCCTCACCATAGAGGACTATGTACAGATATACTGCCCAGGACATCCCAAGAAAGTTGGGAGCCAAATCTCGATTGCACACGTGGCGAGTTTATCGCTAAGGATCATCCTGTTCACCATAGCTTGAGTGAATGGATCGTCCTCTCTGCCTCAGGCATCACGGCTCACCATGAGCGTGGCAGTAGATTGTCTCACTACAGTGTTTGACTAGTGTACTCCTCTTCTGGCCAGCATGAAGAGCCAACTCACTTCCATTAATAGGGGACAGACCAAGAAATTCGGTTATGGGACTATCTTTTGCACCTTCTTCTTCGAGAGGATTCCCACACTCCGCCCCAGGGTAGCAGTTTCCATCAGCACCCCACGCATGGGCCACTGGGTTGATCTGATGAAACGTCTAGGGGGTGGGGAGGTTCCTAGGACAGCTTTTGGCGATGACTTCTTCACCTGGTGGGATCAGCAGATCATCTCCGTGGACGATTACCCCTACGCTGGGCTGGACTTCCGAGGAGATCCTGACCTAGAATTACAGCCAAACGCAGCATGGGGCGAGATCGGTAAGGATTTTTTGATTTTAAGATTTTTTTTGGATTTTTCAAATATAATAATGCATTTTGAAAAATATTTTTTGATGAGATTCAAATGACTAATATAATGATCATGATCCAGACATTGGGCCAGTGCGACCAGATGGACTCCCACGGCACAGACGACGTGACCGAGGAGCCGAAGAGGCGGCTGCTGAGACAGAACAGACTCTACACAACGTCCAACGACACCTGACGAGACAGAGATGTCGAGTACCGATGGCTGCTATAGAGGACCTTCCGGAGGATATGCAGCGTCATGTGGTTGGCATGCCACGTGACTGGGTTCGCACTTTTTGGCGTGTAGCCAATGCGATAATTACCTACTTGGCCGTTCATCCTGAGCCGGGGCATTAGATATGCCAGACATGATTATGGGCATTTGAGTCCCAATTTTGTATATTTTTGGACGACATATGTACACTCGAGATACTTTTATGATGATATATATATATATATATATAATATATATATACAGTTTGACTTTTTGATGCTTTGATTTTAATGATGAATGATTGATGTGCCAGTCTAATGCTTGATTAGCGATAGAATCAGCTAACCAATTATGAGATCTTGGAATGTGCAAATAATTAATATAAACAAATGATCCTTGCAACAACCTCACCCTTAAATACTGGCGATATAAACATGGATCCCTTACCCGATAAATATTATTTAATTGAGACACTATCAATTGAGAATCGAGATAAACTACCAACGAGTCGATCTCATGAGAGATTGCCTCGGATAGTAAATTAATAACGGAGGTATATTTAGCCATATTATTCGAAGCAGGACCAATGCATACGCCTCTTGATACCATCAATTGACCAGTTGGATAATAAAGTACCCAAACTGCGGAAGCGAGATTTCGAGTGTGCCGGCTAGCACCATCGACGAACCCAAAATAGACCAAGTCATCCATCAACACCTGCAACAGCAGACCAAAAAGTGTTGACATCACAAAAATCTCGATGATATATGTACAAATATACATAGTATACAAAGAAGCCATTTCCTAACTCCTACTTAAGCAAAGTACTTCTTTAGGTAGAGCCTGTTTCGGGGCTCCGCCAGCTTGTTTCCCTCAAAATTGATTAACTCATACGACCCTTTTTCCAAAACTTTTTTAATAATAAAAGGACCGTACCACATAGGCTTAAACTTTCCTGCCCCCAAGGCGTCTTTATCTTGGTCTAGACCAAGACAAGGTCGCCTTCAGAAAAGACTCGAGGACGGACAGATTTATCATACTGCGTTTTTACCCTTTTCTTATGGGCCTCATTCATCGTGGCGGCATCTCGACGATGCTCATCTAGATGTTCCAAGTGAAGGAGACGCTCTTCGAGACTCGAAGTCTCTAGAAGGAGCTCTATAGCTAACTTGAGAGATGGAATTTCACATTCGATCGGAAAGATAGATTCCATCTCGTAAACCAACTAAAAAGGCGTAAAACCAGTAGCAGTCTTTACAGAGGTCCGATATGCCCAAAGAGCCGAATACAACATAACGTGCCAATTGGACTGATTTTTGTCGATTGTCCGTTGGAGTATCGTCTTAAGAGTTTTATTGACTGCCTTGACCTGTCCATTGGCCTGAGGATAATAAGGAGACGAATGCTCTTGGCGGAAACCTAATTTAAGAGCCAATTCAGACATCAGTTGATTCTGGAAGTGACTGCCATGATCAGTGACAATCTCTCTCGGGACACCGAATCTTGAGATATCCTGATTGAAATGAAACAAAGCTGCTGTGTCACTATCATTTTTATAAGTGGGCATGGCTTCGGCCCACTTCGTAAAGTAGTCTATAGCCACGATAATATACTTGTGGTTCGCTGTTGAAGGCGGATTACAAGTTGTAAAATCAATACCCCACTTAGTAAAAGGACCGACCGTGACAACGGGAAAAAGAGGAGCTGGATGAGCACGCATCTTTCGAGTAAAGATCTGACAAGGGTGGCAACGTTTGACCGCTTCCACACAGTCTTTAAAAACTGAAGGCCAAAAACAGCCAGCACGTAAGATGCGCTGGGCTGTAGCAAGCCTCGATAAATGACCACCACAAGCTCCACTGTGGCAATCATTAAGCACAGACTCTGCTTCCTCCAAGGTTAAACAGCGCCGGAGGATTGAATCAACCCCTCGACGGTATAAGGTATCACCAATAATAACATAATTTTTAGCCAGGTGACGTAATTTACAACGTTCATCCTTGGAGAAAGTATAAGGAAACTTCGAAGTTTGGAGATAGACAATGATATCTCCATACCAAGGGTCGAGTGAAGAGATGAGGAATAAATAATCATCGGGAAAACTTTCCTCATAAACCGTTTCCTCTCCACAAGGCAGCTCAGAAATGAGCTTAGCGAAAACCATGGATTTCTTAGATTTGGCTGACAAGAACTCGAGATCAAATTCTTGCAAGATGACTATCCATCTATTATATTTGCCCCCAATCACTTGCCTACTGAGGACAAATTGAAATGGATTGACCGCCGCTAAGACAAAATTTTTGCGTAGCAGGATATAATGACGGAGCCGCTGGACAGCGTGGACGGATACCAAGGCCAACTTCTCAACCGGAGAATAGCGAAGTTCAGGACATATTAAGCCTCGGCTCAAATAATAAATCACATGCTCGGTGAGAGCATCGTCCTCCTGAACCAGAACCATACCAATGGTTGATTCTACTGTAGCGAGATATAAAAGGAAGTCTCTGCCATAATCCGGTGGACTCAAAAGCGGGGTAGAGACTAGTGCTTTTTTCAAAGCATCAAGTGATCGTTGCGCAAAGTCATCCCATACAAATGGAACTCCTTTCCGTAGCAAACGCATGAACCCTTTAGTGATCTCGGCATAGTTTGCTATGAACCGCCTTAAGAAATTAGCCTTTCCTTGAAGACTCTAAAGTTGACGAATTGAGGACGGGGGAGGCAACTGAACTATTGCCTCAACCTTGAAGGGATCAAACCGAATCCCTTCATTGGACACAATGAACCCTAACAACCGACTGAACATAACCGCGAAAACACATTTGTTGGGATTCAACCTGATTTTATAAAAACGACATCGCTCAAAGACCATTCGAAGGTGACTAGGGTGATCAGTTCTCTTTTGAGAACGAGTAGCGAGATCATCTAAGTACGCTTCGATGACATGCTTGATGTCGTGGAAAGCATATGACATGGCCCGCTGAAAGGTAGCTCCAACATTTTTAAGACCAAAAGGCATCTTTCTATATGCAAAGGTACCCCAGGGACATATGAAGGCTGTCTTATGTTGGTCTTCAGGACGGATAGAAATTTGATTATAACCAGAGAATCCATCCATGAAGGGAAAAATCTCATTACCCACACACTCGTCGATAATCTGATCAATGAATGGTGTGGGGTAATTATCTTTGGGAAAATCCTTGTTTAAGTCCCTAAAATCGATGCATACACGGATTGTTCCTTGCTTTTTATCTACAGGGACTGGATTAGAAACCCAATCAGTAAGAGGAACAGGGTATATAAAACCCACTTCTGCTTTGATAGCTGCTGCTTTCCTAGGGTTGACCAGTCGAAGCCTTTGATGAACTAGTTTTGCGTTTTCATACGTCTTGATCTCATGTTGAACTATAGATGGGTCAATGCCAGGAATTTCTTCATAAGACCAAGCAAATACATCCCAAAATTCTTTGAACAGGTCGGTGTAAATTTGAATTTCTTCAGGGGAACCCTCAATTCCGATGAAGAGATTCTTGATCGTGTTAGCGTCCCTAGAGATGTTTATAGGTGTTGTTTTTGAAATCACCGACATATTACCTTCAGCACGAACGTGTGATGGAGCCAAAGGGTTTGACACCGTAAAAAAAATCACTAGAACAGAGCTCAGAGTATCTAGATTCTACCTCCTGCAATGGAGGAAGAAAGTATGAACGATGGTGTAAATCTTCCGAAGGTCGATCTATGCCCATCATTGCTTCAAGAATTGCTTCTTCCGAAGGTAAAACTGAATCTAAGCAGTCCAAAGTAGAGGTGAATCAAGGCTCCAAGCGGGGGCCACATCGCCATCTAACTCCTCTTCGGAAAAAGGAGTAGAATGGTCATCTGTAGAGTTGACGATAGACTGATATCTAAGCTCAGCTACAGATATAGGAAATGCCATTCCATTCTCTTGTCCTTCAACCAATGTGGTCGTAGGTGAAGGCAAGGTCCAAGGGTTTGAAAAATAACGAGTTCGAAAGAACCCATCTCGAGAAAACTCCTTAGATGATGAAATGGCATTGATTTTAGCGATAGGAGAGGGAAACTCAAAAGTACCCATCAACGAGGAATACATCCCTACTCCTAGATTCGCAATAGGCGAACGAGGGTTATCCACTACAGGAACAGTAGAGTCGGAGCTTGCTTGAGGATCAACTGGACAATAATCCAATTGATTAACCTTTACGATTTCCCCTCATGAGGAAAGCAAATGACACGAAATAGAGTCGAAACAACGACATCCATTTCGTATACCCAGTTCCTTCCTAGGAGGAGATTATAGTCTAGGTTAGCATCTACGACTTCTACTTCAATATTAACGACCTTCCCTCCAACACATATAAGAAAAGCTGGGATAATCCCATGCGGCTTATGAGAATGGAAATCGAATGTAGTCAAGACGATAGGTGAAGGAACAACCGAAGGCGATCCAATAGCCTTCCAACATGACATCGACATAACGCATGTGGAAGCCCCTTCATCAATAATGGTACGAAAAATGCAAATTTTCCGGTATGTAGACTTTATTTGAAAAGCCATGTGATGAGGGAGTCTCTTTTTGACATTTAACATGTCAAAATTGAGCACTAAATAATTAGTTGGATCGACTGCCCCAATCGCGGAAAGTAAAGCACTTCTCTGAGCTGGACACGACTAGAGAACCTCTAAAGTGGACATGGCACATGGACTCTGAGCCAGATCCTCCATAATGGAGTAATTCTGGGCGGCCCTAGCATTAGGATTAATAGTCGCGCGTTTAGCGGAACCTTTCGGCATCCGTGGTATAGTCTCAACAGGGGGTTGCTCGATATGAAGGTCAGTACTTCCGGGAATAGCCTTTTCCTTGGAAGTTTCAGCTTCACCATAATTAGGTGATTGAGTAGCCACATGGACGTTAGAACCCATCATGAAAACATTCGATGATTTTTCCCCTTCCTGGTTGCCCCCTGTGGAGGTTCCAGGGTTTGAACTCGCGCCAGCAAGAAGTTGCTGCCCTTGGGGAAAAGGGTTGGTTAACACAGCTTGGGAATTAGAAGTCCCTTGCTGCCCTAACAAGTGTTGAGCGTCTTCAATCTTGGGGCAAAGATGAGTTAAATGGTCTCCACTGCACAACTTGCATGGAAACTTGACTTTCTTTTTCGACTCATTTCTACCTCCACCAGCATTATTTCCGGATTTATTTGCATTAGGCTTCCCATCCTGGTTCTTTTTCTTACCTCGTCCTTTCTTCTTCCCATTGGAATTTTGACTTCCTTTGGGGTTATCAGATTGGACGGAATTAATCGAAGAAGTTTGGGAAGCGGAAGGGTTAGACGATGTGACTTGGTTGTTAGAAGCAGTTTGTAAAGACAACTATTTCAATTGATTCAATAATTTCATCGCATTTGTGTCTATCGACCCAACAATACCATCCGCGTGGGGAGCTGGCTTCGGCTTAGCTACGTCAACCTTAGAACCAGGAGCATCTGGCAAGTACTTTTGTAGGATCCCAAACTGAGAGTAGATCAATTCTAATTGCTGGGCCCTAAAAATGGCTTGCTCCTCAGAATAGACCCCAGACATGGAGACATCCTTGGAGATCTCAGGTATCAAAGACTTCAAGAACCACTCGAGATGGTACTCTGGAGGGATTTCAGCTTTAATGAGCCTCTTTCTCCATCTCCATTCCTGAATGTGATCAGAAATGTGAGTTGCCCTATCTTGACGAAAAGTGGCTAGTAGTTCAGTTCCGGCATCATACCGGACGGGCAACTGAAAATGGTTCAAGAAAATATTGGCTAAGTTAGCGAATGATGTAAAGCTACCCCTAGGCAACTCTATATAACATTTAGCAGTGTTACCAATCAAGGTGCGTTGAAATAATCTCAACCTAACCGAGTCATCAATCAGGGAGTTCGATGAGAACCATAAGTGGAATGTGGTTACATGGTCGCTCGGGTCCTCACACTCTTCCCTTCAAATTTTGGAATATCCGAAGGGAGTTTAGTTTGGGCCGGAGGCCAGGCCGGATTATACTTGATTGGGTCATTAATTAACTTAGTGAGGTCTGGCAAGTTCAACTTTGCCAGAAACGGAAGTCTAGGAGGAGCTTGAGGATTCCACCCTGACTGGGCGGCACTCCCGAAGCTCTGAAAAGATTGGCCTGGATTTTGAAAGGCACCAGGCTGCCCGAAGTAACCAGTAGAACCTGCTGAGCCGAGAGGCAAGCCTTGTGACCCAGCAAAACTCGGAGTTTGACCAACTCCAGCCGTATATCCACCATACCCAGCAAATTTTCCTCCCAAAGGATTGTAAGGAGTTGATAACCCCTGATATGGATTCCAAGCCGAAGCTAGGGGAGGAATACTTTGGAATGAACTAACCGTGGTATATGGCCTATTCCCATATTGGTCGAAAAATGGATTCCCAGTTCTGGCACTACTAAGCCCAGGGTTATTCCAACCTTGGAAAGGATTGATGCTTTGTCCTACAGAAGAAAAAGGCATGGATCCTATCGTAGGGTTGGAATGTGGTATATGACCACTTCCGAATGGAAAACCTTGGAACGAAGCCGATCCACTCATCATGGACGTGGCGGCCCTGAACGGAGCTGAAGGAATGCCCTGTGAATGGGCGCCAAATGGGAAGAATCCAAAACCAAAAGCATTGGTTTGGGAATTTCCACTCGTGGACGGAATGGAGGTAGACCCAACAAAAGACGTGCTAGCAAAAGATCTGAATAAAGAGACGGAGGGGATGGAAATAGCCCCACCCCCTTGTACAGATATGGGAGTCTGTACAGTCGTAGCACTTGTAGAAGCCATGCTTCCAGTAGTGGTCATCGAAGGTAAGCACGTAGCGTAACCTGGACTTGACGGTCAATGCGTCGGAGTCCCAATGTATTGTAATACGTGTGGATGACTGGATGGTAGGGGGGAATTCGGAGCCGCTAACGAATCTGAAAGTTCTTCTACCTCAATATTATCCTCCGCTTGTAAGCGAACTCGAGAAAGAACTGGAGTGTTCCTCTCTTGCTCCGCGGAAGTACCAATCCTTGCTTCAATACTAATGCCCCCGAGAGGAGGATCAATCCTCGATGCGTCAATTTCCGTTGGATGAAACCCACCAGTATTATTACCTCTGCGCCTTCTCGGAGAAGGCTCTAAACTCGGTGGTGAAAGACCATGAAGTCTTCGAGACCGTCTAGGAGATCGGTCAGCCACTTTGAATTTATTGTTTAAAATCTAACTAAAGACTCAAAAAATTTAAAGCTAGGTCAACTAAGAGCACAAAGCACCCACTATAAAGTCCCTAAAGATACAGCCAGTTAAACAACTTCCAAGTATTTCCACTTTGGGTGATTAGGACCGGACACCAAAATACGAGAAAGTGAAAAATAAGGGGCCTTCCGAAGATAGTCTGGAATGATGAGGGCCCAGGCCTATCAGTGAAGGTATCATAGGAAGTTACGCTGACCTCCTAACAACATCCTGCACCGGTGCAAGCCCCCAAGCTTCGCAAGGGTGCCCTCCAGTAGTACCGTTGAGAGTGATACAACGTTGACCTCAGGTGCCATGGGATTCCCCTCCGCAGCCACCTATGTAGTTCCCTAGGAGAAGCAACTATGGATACCAACTCGTCCGCAGAAGCCAGGCGGAACAGTCGTGAGGTAAGTTCGGACAAGTAGGAGAGGGGGTATCTCTCTCCTTGTCTTCACAGACTCTCGTGCTTAACTCCCAGATCCGGAGCTTTCCTGGTCTTCCTAACGCTGTTGGATTTTCTCTTGTTAATCAGACTCCTATGTTTGACGTTTAATATGGCCTTGGAGAGTTTAACTCTCCACTCACCTAATCCAAGGCCCTAAAATCCTAAAACTTGTTGGTGTATTTAACTTAAAAGAAAAAGTTCTAGTGAATTTTAGTTAGCGCTTGATTTTAAGGGTTGTTCTTTAAGTCAAGGGATGATGGAAGTGAAAATAGTGGTGTTTTTTCGACGCAAAAGAAATTAATAAAACCTAACTATATGCATGTTCACTTTGTCATTGTTTTTCGATGAAGAGTAATTTCTACTAGGTTCGAAAGGAAACATTTAATGAAACAAACTATTCTTTTCTTTTCTTTAATTCACACTTCACACGCAAAAGTTAACAAAACTATTTATGCCTAAAGAGATGCAAATCTATCCTAATGCAACAACTATATTCTTGATGCAAGATTGAAAACAACTTCAAAACAAGAAATGAAAGTTTCTTTGCTTATCAAATTTTCTTTTGCCACTTATAATATCTAGATGGAATATGAGATGCTACCATTCATTTCGTCTAAATACTAAAAACAAAACTCAAGATAAACATAAAGCACTTTCACTCACCAAAAGGAAACCAAATGAAAAGCAAGTGCAAGAAAGCAAAACAAAGTAGCAACGAAAAAAGTCTTTTTGAAAAATGCTCTCAACAAACTGAAACTTCGTGATTGAAACAATAAGCAAGATACACTTTTGCAAGTTGACACCATACAATGAATGAAAACTCAACAAAAACAAATGTGTTTAAAGATGCTTTTTAACAATCGAAAGCAACAATGAAAGCTTTGGTAACAAAGACCAAAAAAGATCAAAAAGACAATTTCAAGAAAGCATCAATTGACAACTTTGATGAAACAAAGAAGTAGATGGTCATAAAAAGCGATTTTGTTAAGCAAACAAAAAGTCACCAAAAGAAAAATTCAACACAAAGATTGATAACAATCTTTCTACTCTGATAACTCAGAGTAGCCAAGATTCCAATCAAGAAAACTTGCGTGCTTTTAGCAAAAAGATGATGACGCTTGCAAACACAAAACGAGACTAGTACTCCTTATAATCAGAGAGAAATCGGAGTAAGACGCTTGTTGTAACACAGATAACTAATACTGACAAAAATGACTATTTCAAATTAACTCAAAACACCAGACAAACTTTAGAAACACAAAAATTTATAAATCTTGAAAGTTGCAAGATATACGCGACTGTACCTGAGGAAACCTGCGTATACGTGGGTTTACTTCAGGAAACAAGAATTTATACGCTTCTGTAACTAAGGAAAACAACGCATATGAAAGATTTCAAGAAAAATAAAAAAACAAACTGAAGAAACTGGCAAAACTCAGAAGTCAAGAACAGACCAGACAGTAATAGCAAACTAACAAGCAACTGAGCCCTAATTGGCTTGACAAACACCCAAACTAGGAATAACAAGAGTGTTGTCCCCAGCGGAGTCGCCAATTCGGTTGAGGGATTTGCTCCCCTAGGGCTTTTGGGTGGAAACCCTAGCAGACTGAAAGTTGTCTAAACAGAGAAACACACATTCACACAGCCATT
>APFE031375053.1:225108-238871 GCA_000404065.3 Pinus taeda
TTATGAAACCAGCTCAAGAAAAGATAGAAAAGATAGATCAACGCCTTAGAATTCAGCCTCTTCAAGGGGGCAACCTCCCTTACATTACATAAATGAACAATTCTTGGATGATTCAAATGAAAAAACCTCATTTCTATATATAGGATTCTAAGGAGTCACAATATAATCTAGCCGACCTAACAATAATAATATAAAGCCACAAAAATAACAATAGAGGGATTCTGTGGGGCATAGTAATAACAATATGGGGGCAATATGGGCACAACAATATTAATAAGGGGTACGACTACAATAGTAATTGGGTAATCACTAGTATTATAGGGACCTAACAAACTTCCTCATATCGATTTTTGAAAATTCCACGATGACCTATTTGGAATGAAATTCAAGAGTCTACAAGAAGACCAACTTCCTTAGATCATATCTCCGCAAATATAGTACAAACAGCTCTGAAATTCGGACCCGAGATTTAGCGCGATTACTTCTCAAATGGGTTTTTGTTTTAGCTTCTGAAACGTCGCAAAACAAAAGTTATAGCGAAAATGCCACGATGACCTATTTGGAGAAGCGAAACCCTAGAATCCAAAGCTTTGATACCAAATGTTATGAAACCAACTCACAAAAAGATAGAAAAGTTAGATCAACGCCTTAGAATTCAGCCTCTTTGAGGGGACAACCTCCTTTACATTACATAAATGAACAATTCTTGGATGATTCAAATGACAAAACCTCCTTTCTATATATAGGAGTTTAAGGAGTCACAATATAACCCAACCAACCTAACAATAATAATATAAAGCCACAAAAATAACAATAGAGGGATTCTATGGGGCACAATAATAACAATATGGGGACTATAGGGGCACAACAATATTAATAAGGGATACAACTACAATATTAATGGGGTAATCACTAGTTTTATAGGGACCTAACATATTCATATTATGAAATTAGATCCAACCACCCATAAGTCATGCTCAGTTGAGGTATGGAAAAGAAAGATATTGATGGTACATGCACCTTCTTAACCACAAACCTTAATTGGGTAGTTATGTCCTTCCTATTGTGAAATTAGATCCAGCCATCCATAAGTCATGCTCAGCTGAGGTATGGAAAAGAAAGACATTGATGGTACATGCACCTTCTTAACCACAAACCTTAATTGGGTAGCTATGTCCTTCCTTAATAAGGAATTTGGAACAATCTATTAACTATTGGTTGTAAAATATAAATATGCATTACAAATGACTCACTTCTTTTTCTCATACTAATGATAAAATTCAACTATTTTGATTCATTTTAATGTATGGTTCAAAATGTTGGTATGAAAATTGAATGAAAAAATACACTTAGAAATTGTTACAGATGTGTAGTAAAGGGATGGAATGTCCCTTTCAAGTGCTAGTTTACTGTGACATAATTTTTGGCTGGCATTTCCATTCAAATACGTGGATGGTTAAAACATCAAAATCCTCCCTCTGTATTTGCATTAATTTAAATGAAGTTGATACACATAATCAAAGGCAATCAACATCAAATTCAACACAAAGTTGATTGATCTCCATTAAATTGATCCACTGACATAGTGACAGTCAAAAGCAACTGACATCAAATTCAATAGAAAGTTGATTGATCTCATGCATAAAAGTTACATCATATGACCATTTGCCTAATAGCATGAACATGGTGAGGATCCTGTAAATAATGTTGGCATATTTATGATAGACCTTGGGCTAGTATATTGCTTTTGAAGTGAAGAAACTATGCCCAAATAAGATTTTCAACTTATATTGTGACCAACAAAGCTTCACCCCAGTGAACTGGGAACGGTTTGCTTTAACCACATTGAAACATATATTTAGGGCAAACTGGTTACAAATATCAAGATATATACAATAATGGCCAACCTTTTGAGACACACACATCTAAGATCTGTCAAAACCTAGCACATTCATACTCTGCTTCTGATTATCTGGTTTCCTTTGAAGTTTTATGGCAGCACCCCCAATACAACAGGAAAATATTTTGTAGGTAGTCATCATCCATAAATGCTCACTCAGGATTCATCAGAACATTTGAAACTTGGACTGCTTGTAGGTATCTACAATTGGAGAATGAAGATATTGAGCAATGCTTAGTCCAAGGCTAATAATGTCTGATTTAGGAGGTTCAAATTTGTGACATTGCATCGAAACTAATTATAATTGCAAGCCTAAAAAGTCAATCTGATAACTGACTAGAGTAGCTTTACGAAAAACATTGAGTTGCGTTTATAACTAACTATCTTTAGTGAAGTTCCAGACTAAAGATTGAAAATATTTTGTTCGATATTGGTATTGACCTGAATGATCATTGATTTTATTACACATCTCAATTCTTGTTAATTCTAGTATAAAGAAGATGAACATGGCTATCATAACATTTAGAATTCTTTTCACAGTGATATGCAAGCCTGTGACTCTCAATACAGTCCTCATTAATTATAGTATAAATACTATTTACATGACTATCATAGCATTTACAATTCCTTTTGATAATAGTATGCAAGAATGAACTCAGACCTTCAACATTGTATTTATTAAAAACATGGGATATTATGCAGTACTCTACATTTGATTCTCTACTAACAATTGGTGCCATGATGGGTGCAATAATGAGTGGCTATGTTGCAGACTACCTTGGTCGAGAAGGGGTAAGCAAATTTTTTTAACACAGAGAGGTAAGGTAATTTCGAGTTACAATGGCAGATGTCTGCACTTAAAAGAAAAGTTACCCAATTTTATTTTTTTTAATCTCAACAACCATTTTCTTTCAATAGGAATGTAGGCCTTGATTCGTATTGGATGGGCCATGTTGGTTTCATTGTAATTCAAGAGAATTGAGGAATAATTAAGCAGCTTCGGTTTCATTTTAATTCCATGGAACTAAGGCATAATTAACCAGCTTTGGTTTCATTGTAACTCAAGGGAACTTGGGCATAATTCAACAACTCAAGTTTTAGAGTATGGAAATCCTATACATGGAGAGATCAGGGAAAGTGAGTGAACTCGAATCCAATAACATCGAGGCACCTCTGCTGCAGGGGATTAGACTGTCACACAGTTGCAACATTTTAATTCAAAATTATTTTACAATACACTGATGGTTAATAAATCTTACAATGGTCTCATCTTCGTAAATTGGAGTGTGAATTGACTAAAAATGGCACCTCCACAATAATCCATTGATAATTTATTTGCAACTAAACTGTGCAAACTTACTATTTCTTGTGTCATTGAACAACAAAGATTCTTATTGAAAATGATAATAGACTAGCTACAACAAATATGCTTATTGAAAACCATAATAGACTATCTACAGAAGGAACTCCTGCACCATAACATCATCATGATAATTATAATGTCATAATTTCCTTAATAGTACTAAGGTTTGACAGAGGAAAATAATTCGGAAGTTCATCAAGATATATATTGGATTGCTATTATGAAATTAGATCCAACCACCCATAAGTCATGCTTAGTTGAGGTATGGAAAAGAAAGACATTGATGGTACATGCACCTTCTTAACCACAAACCTTAATTGGGTAGCTATGTCCTTCCTATTATGAAATTAGATCCAACCAACCATAAGTCATGCTCAGCTGAGGTATGGAAAAGAAAGACATTGATGGTACATGCACCTTCTTAACCACAAACCTTAATTGGGTAGCTATGTCCTTCCTTAATAAGGAATCTAGAACAATCTATTAACTATTGGTTGTAAAATATAAATATGCATTACAAATGACTCACTTCTTTTTCTCATACTAATGATAAAATTCAACTATTTTGATTCATTGTAATGTACGGTTCAAAATGTTGGTATGAAAATTGCATGAAAAAATACACTTAGAAATTGTTACATATGTGTAGTAAAGGGATGGAATGTCCCTTTCAAGTGCTAGTTTACTGTGACATAATTTCTGGCTGGCATTTCCATTCAAATACGTGGATGGTTAAAACATCAAAATCCTCCCTCTGTTTTTGCATTACTTTAAATGAAGCCGATACATAATCAAAAGCAATCAACGTCAAATTCAACACAAAGTTGATTGATCTACATTAAACTAATCCACTAACATAGTGATAGTAAAAAACAACCGACATCAAATTCAACAGAAAGTTGATTGATCTCACGCATAAAAGTTACATCACATGACAATCTCCCTAAGAGCATGAACATGGTGAGGATCCTGTAAACAATGTCGGCATATTTATGATAGACCTTGGGCTAGTATACTTCTTTTGAAGTGAAGAAACTGTGCCCAAACAAGATTTTCAACTTATATTGTGACCAACAAAGCTTCACCCCAGTGAACTGGGAACAGTTTGTTTTAACAACATTGAAACATATATTTAGGGAAAACTAGTTACAAAATATCAAGATATATACAATAATGGCCAACCTTTTGAGACACACACATATAATATCTGTTAAAACCTAGCACATTCATACTCCGCTTCTGATTATATCGTTTCCTTTGAAAATCTATGGCAGCGCCCCCTAATAAAACAGGAAAATGTTTTGCAGGTAGTCATCATCCATAAATGCTCGCTTAGGATTCATCAGGTCATTTGAAACTTGGACTGTTTGAGGTATCTGCAATTGGAGAATGGAGACATTGAGCAACGCATAGTCCAAGGCTAATAATGTCTGATTTAGGAGGTTAAAGTTTGTGACATTGCATCGAAACTAATTATAATTTCAAGTCTGAAAAGTCAATTTGATATCTGACTAGAGTAGCTTTATGAAAAACATTGAGTTGTGTTTATAACTAACTATCTTTAGTGAAGTTTCAGACTAAAGATTGAAAATAGTTTGTTTGATATTGGTATTGACCTGAATGATCATTGATTTTATTACACATCACAATTCTTGTTAATTCTAGTATAAAGAAGATGAGCATGGCTATCATAGCATTTAGAATTCTTTTGACAACCATATGAAAGCCTGTGACTCTCAATGCAGTCCTCATTAATTATAGTATAAAGACTATTTACATGACTATCATAGCATTTACAATTCCTTTTGATAATAGTATGCAAGAATGAACTCAAATCTTCAACATTGTATTTATTAACAACATGGGATATTATGCAGTACTCTACATTTGATTCTCTACTAACAATTGGTGCCATGATGGGTGCAATAATGAGTGGCTATATTGCAGACTACCTTGGTCGAGAAGGGGTAAGCAAATTTTTTTAACAGAGAGAGGTAAGGTGATTTCCAGTTACAATGGCAGATGTCTGCACTTAAAAGAAAATTTACCCATTTTTTTTTTCTTATCTCAACAACCATTTGCTTTTAATGGGAATGTAGACCTTGATTTGTATTGGATGGGCCATGTTGGTTTCATTGTGATTCAAGGGAATTGAGGCATAATTCAGCAGCTTTGGTTTCATTTTAATTCAATGGAACTAAGGCATAATTCAACAGCTTTGGTTTCATTGTAATTCAAGGGAACTCGGGCATAATTTAGCAGCTCAAGTTTCAGAATATGGAAATCCTATACATGGAGAGATTAGGGGAAGCGAGTGAACTCGAATCCAATAACATCGAGGCACCTCTGCAGCAGGGGATTACTGAAGACAAGGAGAGGAGGCCAGAGAGTTTCCATAGTGGCTTGATATTGGTTGTTCTGATCAGTACTTCTGTTGTTGTGTTGGGTTCAGTTGGATTCGGCTTTAATGTCAATATTTCAAATCCTTTAAAGTCACTTCATAAGGGGAAAAAATGATAATGAACTAGAGTTCAAATAAATGGAACAAGTTATAATATTGTAGGCTTGTTGCAGGTGGGTTTCTCTTCTCCAACGCAATCTGGGATTAGAGAATCTTGACCTCACCTTATCTCAGGTGTGCTGACAACGTTAATAGAAACATATTAAGGAATGAAATGTTTTAGAAAACTATAAATGGTTGAATGTTTTATTGTACAAATAAGAGTAAGCACAGGTGTAAACATTTTAAGGAATGAAATGTTTTAGAAAACTGTAAATGGTTGATTGTTTTATTGTACGAAGAAGAGTAAGAAAGAGTGCTTCTGCAACATAGGTGGGGAGCTATTGCTTTAATCATTGTATGTTTTCCTGGTGTAATGATTAGCTAATCTTAATCAAGAAGTTAGAATTTAAAAAATAAAAGTGAAAATTTGTGCTTCATAAATTTATATTACAAATCCAGAGCTACGAAGTTAGAATTTAAAAAATAAAAGTGAAAATATGTGCTTCATAAATTTAGATTACAAATCGAGAGCTACGATGAATTTATGCTATTCCTTAAAATCTTCACTGGTTTATGAAAAAATATTAAGTTGTGTTTATAACTATCTTTAGTGAAATTTCATTCTGAAGATTGAAAATAGTTTGTTTGATATTGGTATTCACCTGAATGATCTTTGATTTGATTACACATCACAATTCTTGTTAATTCTAGTATAAAAAAGATGAACATGGTTCTCATAGCATTTATAATTCTTTTTACAGCAATATGCAAGCCTGTGACTCTCAATGTAGTCCTCATTATTTATAATATAAAGATTATTTAGATGATTATCGTAGCATTTACAATTTCTTTTGATAATAGTATGCAAGAATGAACTCAGAAGGATACATAGCCTGCATCTGATGAACCATCTCCCATGTAGCTTCAATGAGTCCAAAGTGATTCCACTGCACTTTAACCTGCTCGATTGGTCGATTCCAGAGCATGAGCATATTTATCTACAAAACATACTAAGTTTCCGACTAAAATTGTCCTTCTGGATCCACCAGGAATACAAACCAATCAATCACATGATCAATATATTTAACATACTTCTTAAGCAATGACACATGGAAAATGTAACACCCCCTCCCAGGTCTACCCAAAGTAACCATGCCAATTGGGGTAAACATGAGGAGAGATGCTACTATGATCATATTCGACCTCGTATGTCACTTAAGGAAGTGGAATTGACAAAACATCACATACGATCATTTACCATCATCAATAGAACCCTCAAGAGACAATTTAGCTGCTCAGACAATCTATCCTTGGGTCCCACTGCTATTTTGCAGCTCTTAGGCCATAGTCGCTCTCATGCTATGGGAAAGGGAGTGACCAGAAACCCAAATTCGCTCTCACAGGCCTGCGTGCCAGCGACTGTGGACCAAAATTGCTAGTTCTGTGCAAGCGACCCTGGGATTCAAGCCACTTTTCTAGCCTAGAATCTTGGCCTCTACCCAAAACTTGTTGTAACTTTTAGAATTCATTAAAAACATGATAAAAATGTCGATCAATCAAAATCACCCTTAGGACTAGGCCTGAGCATCCCCAACCAGGACTGACATTCTATCAAACACTTGGAATCAATGCAACCTACAGGTCTAGGATATAAGACAAAGCTTAAACGACTGTAACAACTTATGAAACATAACCAGAAGGATCACCTCCTTCTCCAATGAACTACGACATCATCAATTAGGTCTTGCATTCATCCATTTAACAGTTACAAGTAAATATATGAAATAACCATGACATAAACTAGTAATTCAACCATGCTTATAACCAACATAAAACCATATAAATATCAGAGATATGACAACCACTAAATCCACATATAAATTGGTGCAAAAATAAGAGAACTTATCTTTTATTAATCATAGGAAAGTCTGATCGGGTTAGAGACTTCCACTTAGCACTCGACCATAAACATGGCCGAACCAAATCTCTCTTTCAGCCAGTCACCCCCATGCCATATTCCAAGCATGAATGTGGGATCTCATAGAACAACCAATCCAAGAATGACCAACGGAATCAAGTTAAACCACCTCCAACCTCATCAAACCATGATCACACCAAAACCGATGCTCTGATCACAGCTGAACCGAACTTGGAATGCCATCTAGAATCCATCATTATCCTTGATGAATTTTCTGTCTCCTTGTCTCTTAGGCTTTACCGCAATCCAAACCTAGATCACTAGGCCCTAAACTGAGACTTCTCCCTTAAGCTTTACTCCACCCGGCAATTCCAAAGATCAAAAAACCAAAATATCATCCCAACATACCATGGAATCTAGAAAAAGGCTAGGCTAAAATCCACTGTCATAACCTGGCAAAAAAATGCCACCAATAGCAAGAGAACCATACACCAACATGCAAATCCATGCATGTCCAAACCAACTAGGAAATCACACTTGCAAAAGGTTACATGCAAGTATTCCCTCTGAAGCTGCTTGAGTCCTAATTTCTTTTCCTTGATCCTTGCTTGATTTTCCTTTCCTTTGCTTCAAACTAGAGCGCTCCACGAAAACTTTATGTGACCAAGAGTGAGAAAGGGAGAGAGAGAGAATAATGAGAGAGATCCAAACTTGAACTAGTAAAAAGTTACCAAATGATCCTCATAAGCCTTTTTATGAATGAGGCATCTATTTTTTTCATTTTCCATTATTTTCCTTCAATTTCCTCCTCACATGCAACCTGTGACCTTTCACCTAACTTTTCTCCTAATTTCCTTTATTTTCATAAATAAATGTGCCAAAAATGCCTTTTTGCTTTTAATTACTTTGCCTTAGCCTTTTCCAATTTTCCTTAGCCAAAACACACATCCTGTGATTCCCACTAGAATATATGTGCCCAACATTCAACTTGGAATAAGCATATTTTTCCTTTATTAACCTTTATTACATGAACTTTTCACCAGGCCTGTTACAGAACTCTCCCCCTTGGTGAACGCCAACCTCGGTGTTAAACCACACCAAGACCTCAGGAAGACGGCTGAAAATAAAACATACTACCTATGGATCTTTATAACTTATCTCATTGCAGTATTTACAATGAAGAACCTACTCAAAAGGAAAACATCATGACAACATGAAAATATAAAAACCATACCACTTATTGGAGCTTTATAACTTAGCTCATGGTGGTATTTACATCCATATACATATATGTACACAAATATCAAAACATCAACAAAACATATGCCAAACATAAATGAACATCAAAGAAAAACTACTTTGCCTCAACCGACAAACAATGAAGGATATAGGGCCGCATCTGATCTACCATCTCCCATGTAGCTTATTTAGTTCCAAAGTGATTCCACTACACTTTAACTTGCTCTATGGCTCTGTTCTTGAGCATGATATGCTTCCACTATAATATCCACTAAGGCTTTGGTTGGAACTCTCCTTCTTGCTCCACCTGCAATATAGAACAATCAATAACATGATCAATATCCTTTATGTACTTCTTAAGAAATGAAATATGGAAAACATCATGGACTTTCATTATTCAAGGCAATGCAAGTTGATATGCCACTGGTCTAATCCTCTTAAGGATCTCGAAAGGCCCGCAATACTGTGGTGCCAACTTGGCACATGAACCAATCCTCAATGAGCTTTTCTTGGGCTTGATGCACAAATACACATACTCCCAAACCTAAAACTCGTTGAACACCCTGTGCCGATCTGCATAAGTCTTTTGTCTATCCTGTTATGCCTTTAGATTCTTCTTTATAACCCGTATTTCCTACTCCATGTCCGTCAACATATCTGGTCCAATAAGTACATTGTTCACTTGATCATTCCAACTGATGGGAGTGTTACAACTCCGTCCATACAATGCTTCAAAAGGACTCATCCTTAAGGACTCTTGATAACCATTATTGTATGCAAACTCAACCAATGGAAGATACTCCTCACATTTCCTACGTTGGTGCATCACGTACATCCTCAACATATCTTCCAAGATCCTGTTGACCCTCTCTATCTGACCATTTGTCTGTGGATGATAAGCTACATTGAAGGTCAATTATATACCCAAGCCTACAAATAACTCCTTCCAAAACTTGGAAGTGAAATTTGCATCCCTGTCCAACACAATATTGGAACACCATGTAATCTCACTATCTCTCTAATGAACACTTGTGCTACCTCACTGGCTGAATATGTAGTCTTCACTAGAATGAAGTGAGCTACCTTGCTCAACTTGTCAACCATGACCATAATAGAATCATGCAGCCTGACTGTCCTTGAAAGACCTATGATGAAATCCATGCTAATGACCTCCCATTTCCATTCCAAAATCACAATAGGTTGTAGTAGACCACCTGAATGCTTGCATTTTTCCTTTACCTGCTGAAAATTCAAAACATCTAGCCACGAACTCTGCCACTTCCTTCTTCAGATTTGGCCAATTATAGAACTTCCTCACCATCGTCAACATCTTTTGATATCTAAGATGACCCAAGTATGTCTTCGCATGAAAATCCCTCAATATAAGCTTCTTTATCTCACTATAATTTGGTATATAGATCTTGTCTCTAAACCTCACCAAACCATCTGTCATGAGACAATAGTCTACATCTTGATCACCTGTACCTGTACCTGTGCTCTACTATAACCTGTGCATAATATCCATGTATTTGTCATCCCGTTGTCCTGCCTGCAAGATCCTATCCTGTAACTCTATCCCATAAGAGCTTATAACTGCTATATGATTTACTTGTACTTTCATGCTAAGAGCATTTGCAACTTGGTTCTCCTTCCCTTTGATGTATCTGATCTTGAAGTCAAACTCACTAAGAGTAACCAACTATCTAGCTTGCCTGGCATTTAGATTTGGTTAGTCAAACAAATACCTCAACCCACTTTGATCGCTCATCAATGTAAAACTCCTACCTAGAAGATAATGTCTCCACATATTCAATGCATGTATAATCATTGCAAGGTCAATTTACTGAGTAAACTAACACATGTGTTTTACTTGTCAATTAGGGTTTGTAGACTTGGAAGCATGTCCAAAGTATATGGATTTCAGGTGAATTCAATTTAGGAAGGAAAGACTACAAAGTTAATGGAAGTGCATATTACAAATATATTCTAAGTTTTAAAAGGGTAAAAATGTTCTGGTTCAAGATGCGGCAAGCAAGAGAAGAGGCTCCTAACTTAGGAGGGTCTATTTGTCCATCATCACAGTATTTTCCCCAAGAAGAGAAACTAAAGAGAAATGGTTTTTAATGTGTAGATACCAAGAGAAGAGGCTCCTAACTTAGGAGGTCCTGGTTGTCCTTCCTCATAGTTCTACTCCAACAACATTGCCATTACATCAAATAAAAAAAACTGGAATTCAAGAAATAATATAGGAAATGCAAAAAAAAGGATGACTTAGCTATGATTCATAACTTGATATAAATATAATTTAACTTAAATTCTTGTTGTCCTTTCATATGCAAATTTGACTTTAGACTAACATCATCCAAAAATCGCACAAATAGCATCACACATCTAAATAACTGAATCATAAATATGAAACAAGAAATACTGAAATTAAAATTATGCTAATTTAATCAAAGTGTACTTAGCTTTGTATGGGGGCCCTCCATCCTTTCCTTTTACACCTAAGGAACTCTCAACTACAACTAATTTATGTAAATATCCACAGTATGAACAACAACTTAGAACAATAGAAATTATTCTTCAAATTATCAAAAAGTCTCCAATAGTATGAATACAAAATTACATATATGAATGGTTCATAAACTTGGTTTAAATAAGAAAATCATCAAAAAACTTTGCTACAATAGATCTAATAGTCTTATCTATCCTAATCCATCAATATAGTTCGAACTCATCAAGTCTGGTTCACAAAATTAGGAAAATTCCCAAAAAAAATATTTTTCCCCTTTTTATTAGGGATTTCTGAATGACAGGTCAAGTTTGACTAGTGTTGACCATGCATTTGTTTTCTCAGTTTGACCGAACCAATAGGTTTTCCTCCATCCATGGTTCCCAATATTTCCAAATATGCACTCAACTCTCATCCAGGTGTCCTGCACATATGACTTTAACAAAGTTATTACGAGAATTTTTATTGTAAACACAATTTTTACAAAAATTTCTAAAAATTGAAAAACTTAATTTAGTTACCTGAATATGAAAAATAAGAGTAAAATGAAGCATATTTAAGTGAAATAGGATGGAATATGGTGGTAAATGGATGGGTTTAGGAAACGAAAAAATGACCAAAATTGAGGGCCAACATCTCCCTCTTGCTGATGTTCAAGTATGTCCTCATGCTTGCTTCCTCCATTTGTACCTTATGAGTGATGATGCCCTTGATTTACTTGAACCTGTAGCCTCTTCCTGTGCAACTTGAAGTAGAATATCAATTCCCTCATGTTCCTCTGCTTTGTAGATGGAAGCTTTTACTTTTTGTTTTTCATAATTATATTGTGATGACTTCTTCTCTTTTAGCCATATGTAGGCTTGTTTGGAAATGAGCATATTCTGAGTTTTAAGCTTTTTGATTTGCTTGTTCAATTTCTTGTTTTGTTTGAATATGTGGTTGTTGTTTTTCTTCTACATTTTTTCTCCCTCTTCAAGTGTCTTTCCATGATTTTGTTGTCCTCTAGCTCACTAGTCAACTCTACTATTTTCTTCAGATATTCCTAATTGTGAAATTCTCTGGATTCTTCCCTTGCCTCTTTGGAATATGAATGAGATGAGGTGGATCCTACCCAAGCATCCTCAAAATAATATCTTTTTTCTATGGGATCTTCTTGAGCTTCCTCCTCCAATCTTTGTATGATCTCAACAATGCGTTTTGATGTTTGTGGAGGTTCGGTTTCAATAATCTCTATTTTTGGGTCTTTCACTTGGTTGCTTGGTTCTTCTTGTGATTTTCTTCTTGATCTCCTAGGAATGAACAAAAAATATTTTTCTTTCTCAATCATAACACTATCCTGCTTCTTTTTCAATCTTGTCCCAGTATATAAATTTGAATTCATGATACTTTTTGTGATATGTAATTTCTCAAACCTTTCCTCATTCCTTGTTATTTGGTCTTCAAAGTGATGTTTGGCTAAAAAATCATTCCAAAATATCCCTTTGTTCCTTTCCTGATACTCAAAAAATATCTTGATCAACCCACACTGATAGATATTAGCCTCTTTAGCTTTCTGTTTTGTTTTTGAATTTTTCTATCCTTTTAGTTAAACTCTTTGAAAAGAAGGAATATTAATTTTACAGCCTTCCTTGATATGTTGAAGAAATTTTATTTGGTAAAGGTAGACTATACTATGCCTGTTGTCAGAAGTAAAATATTTTTGGATGATCAAAACTAATTCTGTCCATGGCTCTTTGAACCAATCTCTTAAAATTCCTTTTATCCTATCAAAGGTCCCCTTTCTTTGTTTTTCAGGAAAAAGTTCCATACTTTCTCCTTAAAATGTAAACCTTTGTGGTATTCTTCTCCTATTAAAGGAAGTTCTAATTATTCAGATATGAAAGTTGGGTTCACTAGTATAGGAAGTTCACCCACTTTAGTTTTCCCATTTCCAAAATTTTCTATGAATTTTTGTGTGATTCCATCATTGTGGCCATCAAATTTCCTAAGGAACTCCAACAATCCTGCTTGGAATAATTTCTCCACTGCATCTTTACTCCAATTTTCTACTTTGAAGTATTTGGGTTCAATTTTTGTTTCCATTTGCATGTGCTTTGTATACCAATTTATATAACCTTTCCCAGTAAATAATCTCATTATTGTTGGGTTGTGTTATATTCTTTCCACGACTAACCCTATATTAGGTTGGGCGAACCTACCTATGGTTTTTCGATCCATGGTTTTGGACGCGATGATTTTCGGTCCATGGTATTTGATGCTTCGGCATGTATAAATATGTATTGTAACATTGAAAGGAATATAATGAAAAATCAAGCTGGTAGTCTCGGT
>APFE031375054.1:0-20265 GCA_000404065.3 Pinus taeda
AAGCGAGGAGATGTCTAGGAACTCCATCTTGTCCTAAATGTAATTATGTAGACAACCATGTTACTTGAGTACCAAATTCCACTAGGAATCCTTGATACCCAACATCATGTGAAGGGTATGCAAAATATTGGTGAACTTCGATATGTCGTGGTTCCTTCCTTGCCACAACGTGGTCCGCTTTATGTATTTATATTCACAATTTCCAACAAGGTAATATTGTTCCCTGATGGCGTCTTTGAAAGAAGTCCAAGTGGTCGTGGCTGAAAATAGTGAGGGTTCTCTCTCGTCCTTCTGTTCATAGTAGGTTTACCACTAGTCATTGTCATGGGAGGTGACTTTGAGGAGTGTAAAAGTAATATTTTCCTGATTGGAAAAGTAATGAACTGAAAAACACCCTTCCAATATATTTTAACCATCTATCTACAATGTATATGGGAATTTCAAAGTTGACTTGTACCTTAAAGGGAGTGGTGCCTCTAGAGTGGCTGCTAGATGAAGATGCATCACTTGTGGATAGTCGCTGAAGGATCTAGGAAAATTTATCCATCATTATGTTCCTTTGTCACTTGAGGGCTTCCTCGAGCAATATTTTGTAAGGATCTCCTGCTCCCTCATCTTTCTTTTGCTCTACCATGGGAGGTTGTTGAGGTTTACGAGGTTGGTCTTGCAAAGGTTCAACTAGTTTGAGCCCTAACTCCTTATACCTTGACCTTGTCAGGGACATGCAAAGTAAAACAAAGAAAGAGTAGACCACTCAAATACCACTGATCCAGAGTTATGCAGGAACGTAACAATAGATATATATATATATATATAAACACCGAGATGTAGCAAAATTAAATCTTCATTTCATTAATATCAAAGAACTAAAATATGCTTAGAAGCAGAATGGAAATAAACTAGCTCAGGTGATGGTAGCTTATCTATGAGAACAGATGTGGCCACTACATTCCTCTAAATTGTGTTACAATGAGGCTCAAGGACCTTTTTATTATTGAACAACAAGGGGAAACACTAAAAAATCAAAACCCTAACCCCAAGAAATGGAATGCCAAGAGTTTGTGGGCCTCGTTAGGGTTAGTTGGCAACCAACTTCCTGCGGTTGTAACTTGGTCATATGATCTCCATTTGGTGCGTATGATACCTTGTTGGAAATATCTCTCAGAGTAGTACAAGTTTTTCCATAACCCTCCACAAACAATGTCGAGCTTGCTTCAAACCTCAAAAAAATGTTGTTTAGGGGGTCGAAACAACTCTAGAGTTTCAAGACCCAAAAATGCTAAAAATAGTAAATGTTGCTATAATCAAGGAAACATATGAAACTGATTGGAGGTCTAGGTGGAATAGGCGGGTGGCCACCAATATCCACCTGAATCACCTAGAGAAATAAATATTTCTTACATAACATCATTTTGCAATTCCATATTCTCAAATCAACACATGTGGCTATAGAGAGTTATATATTGATAAATATGCTTGTTATACATTTCATATGTGGTTTGAAATCTTTTATGATACTTGCAGTTCTAAGATATTCATCAAATAACTACTACAATATCATTATGAGAATGATATGATCACAATTCCAGGATCATTCATGGGCATAGTAAAAAAATGGAGACTTCCCTTGCTGATAAACTATTCTTTACAACATGACTATATATTTGTGAAAAAAATTGCAAAAACTAAGTTTTAAAATAACAATTTCATGAAAATCATGAGAAGTTTGAAAAGTGTAAGGTTATAGTTATCAAAGTTATTGTTTGAAATAAAATACAAAATATAATGCTATAAAGGTATGAAGGCATGGTTACTTAATTAATAAACTCAACAATCTTATGACACATCTTTAAACATAATCATGGATAGCATAATTTTCCATGGCATGAGTGCATAGTCTATTAGGCATGGTGCACTTTGCCAGGACATATACACAAGAAAATGCGTCATGTAAATTGTACTATGGCAAGAACATCCAAGACATACATGTGGAATTAAGAAGCTTTACGGTGAAGATATATGGCACATGTGAAGGTATGCTTGTAATGCTTTTCACTCGAACTATTAAAGTGTAAATTGTGATTACAGTGGAAGCATACACAACACATATGTGAGAAATACATGATATTCCTCACTAGCCCTTTCTGATGTGTCGAAGAAGTTTGGGAAATTTTTATCATAGGAATTTATACGTGAATATCAAATAGGTTTTATAAGGTTGATGCCATGAATATCAAACTAGTTTTTGCAAGCTACAAACATATGGCACATATATAATACATCATTATTTGATAATGTTATGAGCCATACGATGAGAAATTTAATAGTTGATTAATTTATAACACCTAAAGTTAGTTTATTATGTTGAAGCTTGAGGAGCACATCGTGACTCATAACCAAGTAAGGGTAGTTGGTGTGTTCCTTTTCTCTCAAGGAAGAAGGTGTTTCTCATAACTGCTGAGAGGAACTGTTGGCAACCAACTCTAGGGAAGATAAAGTGTATTGATCATGGTTATGAGAAGAATTTGCTCTCAGTTCCCTCTAGTTATTGGTTCTTTTTGCAAATTATGGATTTTTTTTGTCTGATAAACCTAATGCCAAGAGTGAATCCCTTTTCAGGGTTTTCCCTTTCATCATTCCATCTATCTTGTTACTATCTTTAATGCAAGAAATTTAGTGTTTTTATTCCATTATTTTTATTAAGGAAAAAATCTTGTTCACCCTCACATACAAGTTTCCATGCTCCAGCGTCCAAGTTGCCCATGGTTCAGAAATTTATCACACAACCTAGGTTTTATTTATATGGTTTCAAAAAAATAATGCATGTTGTGGAGGAAACTGCACCCTAACCCACTCTCCCAAATCTTTTAGTTATAATCCATGACCATTTAAATTCCAGTGTAAATTCCACAAGTGTATCCCGCTACTTAATGCATGATCCTTCTGCTTCACGTTACATTGGTTTTGGGTTATAATTTTCCTCTTGGTTTGTGCCCCTAAACCATCACTATTTTCCTTTATTTTGTTGATTATATATTCATGTTCAAGAATTAATGGATGCATGATAGATTTTCTTTATCACAATACATTATGAGTTTCTTTAACAAAGGTTCTCAAGCTAACAGAAGAGGGAAAACTAAAATAAAAAGTGTGCCATGGAGGGATAATAGAAATAAAATAATTATATTTCTCATGCACTTTGATGCAGACTTTGAGGATTTTAGTCAATTGACATAGATTGGCCACTTATACCTCAAAGGTCCTCCTCCCCCTCCTCCTACCTAGCATGCTTTGCAAAATGTGCCTTTTCCACATCTTAGCATAATGGAAATTCTAGAACCTCATGTATCTCAATGCCAACCACTATAGAATGATGGTTGGGATACCAACCTTGTCAGCCCTACATCTAGCTTTGCACATTGGTCTATTGCTTCTCATCACTCAATTCACCCAGTGACCATTCCTCCTTAGATACACTATACATTATCTCAAGGCACTTATTTTCATTCTCAACGAACCCCTAATTATCCTACTTATCTTTCATTGGGGAAGTTCCATATGTCATCGATGCCTGTACATTCTCCCTCTAAGGCCACTTCATCACATACACATATTGACATTCCCATAGCGAAATGATGGGAGAAGAGAGAAATATTTGTCCAAGACATGCATCTAGAGGTACAAGGAGAAAAGGATGAGGAGGAGGAAAAACCATTCTACATGGAGGGCCCTAGCAAACTACCCAAGCTGGCATAATTTATTTCTTTGGCATGATGTTGTTTTACGTTATATTACTTAAACATATTTCAGACTATGACATTATCATGTTTTGGCAGAACATATTATAGTTTTTACTATGATACATATTTTGATGGAATTATGGTTGATGGGAGACACAAGGGTTGTTTCACATGCTTCTTTATATATGTTTATGGATATTGGGTTGATTCATATGTCTTATTTTTATGGTGATGGTGTTCACGATGTTGCCATAGTCTCAATAATTTGGTTTCATGGGAGTTACAAGGTTTAATGGAAATATTTCATGGACATTTGGGGTCCCCATCTACTAATATAAATTTAAATAATTATAAATACCCCTTATAAATGTCTTCTCTTGAATTAGAAAGAAAAAGTGTTCAACATAATACAAACATTAGTTATAAAACAATTTTTCCCTCCAACTACCCAAGGAAAGTATAAAACTAAGCAAAAGGCACACGAGCAAGGTTTGAAAATAATAGTGAAGAGAGGTATGCATAAATTTTAAATTTATTATTTTCCATTTGATTAATTCGTTCTAGAGTACAAGAGCTTAGTTGTTTTGCTGACAACAAACTCCTTCAAGGAGTGACAAGGAGAAAGTGAGCTCATCTGGTTTTTTTAATTAAGGTTGGTGTTTATTTGTTGTGTTATTTTGTGTTTTTAGAATGTTGGATATTTATTATATCAGTGCTAATTGATACACATTTTGTTGAACATATTTCCAATAATATCAAAAGAGTCCAAGTTTCCCAACACTTTGTCTTAATTTTTAGCATTACGAGTGTCAACGTATGAGTCTTTTTACATCTTAAACATTTTAAAGTATATTTCTAGTCTACATTCTTGTAGGAATCAACCAAAATAGTATCTTGTACTCGTATTTTTATTAATAAAATGAAAAATACACAACTTATATCTTTCTGGCATATTTCTCCAAAAAAAATACCCTATGTTGCTAATTTTTATGAGCAAAATTTTCTCGCATTAATGGCTGAAAATTATTAGTTTGTAACAAAGTATGATCATGAAATTTGCCTATGATTTCATTCATTAATTTCTTATTAGTTTGTTCAAATTTCAATTTATTTTCATCACAAAATGTAAATGATTGTTTATATGCTCTCCATTTCATTTTTTTCTTTGTTGTCTTCTGTACAACAACTTCGTTGGGGCTTCAATCATGCATCATGTCTCCATAAAGTGTCTCAACGATACTTCCACAATCCTTTTCAACAAATACTCAATACTATTGCCCTAATTATCTAGCTAATGATGCTTCATCAACAAGCTTTCAAGATGCTCAATATAGTCTCCAATATCCTCCAAATAAATCTTCAAAGTCAAAGCTCAAAGGTCAAGGATGTATGCTCTAAGATTGCTCTAGAAGAGTCGTCACAAAAGGTCTTCAAGGTCACTTCGCAGGTGATCAAAGTGTCTTAAAAAGATATTTCAAAATTTCACTTCAGGGCCAGCTAGCTATAGTCCTTTTCAAGGTTCTTCTCCTCAAACAACCCCTCTTTATAAGTGTTTTCCAATGGTGTTTCCTCAAAACTCTTTTTCAAGTGTACTCCTATGATGCTTCATTAACAACCCCTCTTCACATGTATACTCCAATGTTACTTATTCTTTTAATATCCTTCAAATGATACTCAAGGTTCTTCATTTAAGGACTTCAACCAATGCCTAATATACTAAGATATTTACAAGTATGCCCACAAGATCAAGGTGCTGGTTAATACACATGTCACAAGCTATGGTTCATCATCCTTCTCAGATCTAAGACTCCATAGTCAACAAGCTTCATATCCTCCATATTTTTGAGCCTCCATAGGTCTAAGCTCCTTTTATCACAAGTTTTTCACCTTCAAATTGAAAATTCTACCACAGGGCTGAGACTTTCTTCTTTCCACGGGGCCAAGAACATGTCTTCAATTGGTTGCACAAGTCTGAAAGTACTGCCACAAGTCTTAGGTATTGTAGGTCTGGAATGAAGGATGAGTTTTGTCTCAGGTCTTGAGAAAGAGAGTCTAGTCTGTGCCTGAAAAAAACAAGGTTTTGTTCACAAATTAAACCAAATTGGGCTGCAACAAAAGAAGAATTTTTAATCCACAAGTACTCCATGAGTAGAGAGAGATATAGCCCAAATACTAATCACATAATACTCAACAAGACTTTCCCAAACAATAATCTACAACTTTCATCCTCCTTTAGTCTCCTTTTATGTTGTGTATATTATACTTGCACTGAGTTGAATGAAGGAAATGGAGGAGTATAAGCTACTATTTATACCAGCTCAACCATAGTTTGAAGGGACACATCTATTGGAGTAGCCGACCTATAACTCAAATAATTACTAATTTTTCCAATGGATTTTGTTAGTTAATTTATTGATACCATGGTGATGTCATATAAAAGGCTTTTTTCCCAAGCCCTACTCTTTCCAGATTAATAATCTCAATCTCACTTTAGTGATCACTAGAGATGGAGTTTCTTAAACAATTAACTGTAGGAACAATAAAAGCAGAGGATTTGTGAGGGATTCCATGGGATTCTAAATGATATATCAAATTATAATTCAATATCTTTGAGATGATGTTTCTATCATAATTATGAAACTATCTTCACAAATCATCTTTAACACAAGAGACATTCCAATCATCTCCAACACAAGATTATAGTAATGAGTTCCAAATCCTTCATATTTGGATGAGTGTATATTATCTTGTTATCCTATTGTGAGAACTAGTGCCAAATGCCCATTCTATTTGTGTCTTAAAAAACTGACCCGTTGCTTACTTCTAATTGTGATAACTCCACCATTTTTCTTGAAGTTCCCCCATTGACATATACTACTAGGGATTTAACAGTGCAAAGTATTTAACAATTCTTAGGGCCCCATTGACAATGGAATCATACACAACACATATGTAAGACATGATATGCTCTACTAGTCCTTCACGATGTGTATGCGAAGTTTGTAACAATCTTATCATAGACATTTATACATGAATATCAAACAACTTTTATAAGGTTTATGTCGTGAATATCAAACCATTTTTTGCAAGCCACAAACATATGGCGCATATATAATATGCCATTATTTTGATAATGTTACGATCCATACGCTGATAAATTTTATAGTTGATTAATTTATGAGACCTTACAATAGTTTATTGCGTTGAAGATCGTGGAGAACATCGTGACTCACAATGAAGTAAAGGTATTTGGTGTGTTCTTTTGCTCTCTAGGAAGAAGTTGAGCTTTAGAGCTCACTAGAAACTTCACTTGGCTCTCACAACTGGTAAGAGGAACCATTCGCAACCAATTATAGGGAAGACAAAGCATATTGGTCAACAGTTAATGCCCTGTCATTTTGACAGAACCTTATGAATACACAGACATAATTCATCCCCTCATGATTTTTTCCCTTCAACATTCTATTAAACCCTAGCCACAACAAATAAAATAGGGCATGTCAACTCCCAACCCATATTACGGTCTCACAATAATGGGTTTTCCATGCATCCAAAACAAAAATGTATTAATTCCCATCAAGATATCTCAACCCACACCCATGCCTTGTATACATTAGACTTAGTCAGGCTGTTACATATCTCATCATTGTTAATATGATAAACTTGGGGTTTGTCACTGTATGATTTTCTTGGCTTATATGCTAAGCTAGGCCATGTTAAAAGTAGCGTGAATTACTTGTAACTCCATCCTCATCTCGAAATTTATCATTATGCCATGCCATCTTAGAAATTTGTCAAGTAAACATAAGGTACTTTTTGGCAAGTAAACATAAGGTGATTTTAAGTTTGATATGGCCCATGTATAATTTTTGAATCTTTCTTAACTTGAAATTATTAAGTGGGTAGAGGTAAAAGAAAAGAGGGAAAGACTACAAGTGGGTTTTAGGCCAAAGCATTCTATAGTGGATCATGGTATCACGTTGAGACACATTGTTGAAAAGGTTTGGGAGGACAAATAAGAAGTATTTTTCTGTTTTTTGGACTTCAAAAAATCATTTGACACAGTCCCTAGAGATAAGTTGTGGCATAGAATGGAAGAACTTGAAATTCATGTACATTACAGAGCCATTGTCCATAGACTTTATGAAGAGGTGAAAGTCAAAATTAGAACCTCAACAGGTATTTCAAAAATCTTTAGAAGTGGCATTGGAGTCAAGAAATTGCCCTTTATCCCCTACTCTTTTTGGTTTATACATTGATAAATTGGAAAAGTGGCTAAATATGCAAGGTGGAGATGGTGTTCGGTTGGGGGAGTTTGCGATAAAGCTTCTTTTATGTGTCGATCATATTGTATTTATTTCTAAATCAACCCATGGATTTCAAATGCACTAATATGCCCTTGATCATTTTTATAGAGCAGTGGGGATGCAAGTCAATACTAGCAAGACCAAAATAATGATTTTCTCTAATAAAAGGAAGCAGAGCCAACATACTTTCTTCTTTGATGAAAACATTCTTGAAGAAGTAAATGAGTACAAGTACCTCGAGATTGATTTCAACAACAAACTCAATTGGGAGGACTGCATAAAGAAGAGAATTTTAGGAGGGTGGAAAGAATCATATTCTCTTGAAAACATTCTTAGAGAGGCAGAGTTATGGGATTGGAAAATGATTAAAGTTATTTTTGGACTCCTAGTTTGTCCAGTGATGCTATATGGGTGTGAATTGTGGGCTAGCAACACCCCCTTATCAAAACGGAAACAAATTGAGAAAATCCAAAACATTTGAACATGAGAAAGTTAAAAATAAAAAGTTCAGTACCTTATGAGATAATGTTGAGTGAAACAGGAGCAACTCCCATCAAAATAATTGTTATGGTGTGACTCATAAGATATATAAAAATAATTGAGAAAATGAGAGTAGGTAGATGGTCTAATGGTATCTTCAATGAAGGCATGAGTGAAAGAAAGAAAACATGGATGAAAAAAATTATACATGGATGAAAAACTGGAATATATACATCAATGCCTATCCCATAAATAGCAAGAATCTAGAGAATGTTGTTGTGGAGAAGTTTCGTAAAATGGTATGGGGGAAAGAGTTGGATAGAAAGAAGAAGTACTACATTAAGGAATTCAACCCTACACCTGATCTACAACAAAAAGAGTTCATTGGAGCTAGCATTCCGTGGAGGGAAAAGGTTCTTATTGCTCAATTAAGGACCAACTCGCATCAACTTCAGTGTGAAACAGGACGGTGGAAAATTCCTAAAGAAGCTTGGGAAGAACGGGTGTGTACATTTTTCACGTCTGGTGTAGTGGAATCCAAAGAACATTTCATTTTGGATGTGATGCTTTCAAAGACATCAAAGAAAGTTATGAGAACATGTTAGCATCAGTTTCTTGTCATTTTCTTTTCAGCGAGGGGATTATTGAAAGGTTGGGCTAACTCATGATCAATATGAGTTGGAAAAGGATTGAATTGGAAAAAGTGAAAAACATGGAACTAATTGTCTCATAGACTATTTTTAGTCTCGTAGACCTTAAAATATCATTTCATTGCCCAAAAAAGACAATAATTGACATTTTTGCATAACAGGGTTACTCCACACCATACTTACAATTTCACACCTCCCACACTGAGACATTGTCCCATACCTTTTACCATTTTCATAATCACACTCAAAATGAAGTGCTAGAAAGTTTATGAATTTTCTTTATAGCTTGCAAATCAGTTCAGGAAAAAAATGAAAAACTCAGCCCTCATTTCACTCACAGGTAACCAAATTGACCTCACTAAAGTGTTATTCTCAAACATGTTGCTAATTTCGATCATATATTTGTTCATTGTTCTTTCCAAATCTTCTGTAAAAGTACTCATCCATGCCCATATCCATGGCCACCATTATGAAGCAAAAATAAAAACTTAGAATATTGTTTTTTCTTTACTCAACTACAAATACTCATGTATTTTCTCTATAGTTTGTGAAATCTATCTTTTGCATGTTATGTTTTAGATAAAATACTCATGCATAAATATATCACACAAACTAAAATACGATGTTTTACTAAGCATGATACATGAGCACACAAATATCTCATTTTTCATGTCATCTTCATTATATCAACTTACATGTTCTTTGTAACACTTTCTTTTGTTGGATTCATGATCAATCCCTTTCCCTGTGTTATATGCTTTTCATTGCGTGTATGAAAAACACTCCAACATTTATGTGAAACATGACTTTAAACATTATGTTATTTTTACTGATTATATATTTATGCTCAACAATTAATGGCTACATGATATATTTTTTTGATCACAATACATTATGAGTTACTTTAACAAAGGTTCTTGAGGAAACAAGAAAGGAAAACCCAAAATAAAAGATATATCATGGAGGGGGAATAGAAATAAAAGAATTATATTCTCCATACACTTTGACATGGGCTCTGAGGAGTTCAATTAGTTGACCTAGGTTATGTTGCAGAAAGTGTATATCCACTAAGATTATTTTTGTAAATTACAAGAATGAGTTTCTTTCTCAATTCATAAGTCTAAGAAAGTCAAAGAGTCAAAGTCATGTATAAGGAGATCTTCTTGAGCCTATGTGTAAATGTATACTAGTCTAAAAGGCCCTCCAAGACAAGCACAATCCTCCAAGACAAAGCACAAGAAGAATTTTGCAAACAAAACGATGGAAAATGCAGTCAAGTCGGCCAACAAAAAAAATTAAAGGATGTCATGTCGGCTTGCATTAAAGACACATCTATTCATTGCCTCAAGTCATATTATTATGAAGTCGAAGCTACTATATATACCTTGCTATGGGTCTACGCAAAACAAGGTCAGTCACAAGCATGTTTTCATCTGACATCCGCATTATAGGAGATAAGATGTCTCTACCATCTTCGATGACAATCACAGTGGGTCATAATATTAGATTCTTCATAGTGATTACAGTCTCAGCATAGATGCAAAGATGAAGGTCTCAGTGTAGAACACTCTGTCTCAGCAAAACATCATAATCTCGATATATTCAATGTAGTGATATCTTCCCATACCTTTATATAAATCTCATACAATTACAATGATGAATATCATTGTGTCTTGGTCTCAACATGATCACATTTTTCCATACTCAACATGGTCATAACACATAATAGGCACAGTCATAGTCAAGGCATAAAATGCGATGATAAGGATCTTAGTCATCCTACAGAGACACACTCTGTCTCATATTATGGATGCAGTCATAATCTCGGCACAACGTTTGATGTAGATATAATTTCGGTCATAATCCTAATAAAAGATCTCAATGCAGGTTTAGTATATAGAGCTCGTTGGTACAATGATGATTTTCATAAAGATGCAATGATAATCTGAGTGAATATATAGTGATGATCTCAGTAAACGAATTTGGAGATTCCTTTGCGGCTCTTAGATTTTCCGATTTCATCTGCGACTCTTCATCATTCAATCCCTCCAAGATCTATTATATTACTTCGGCTCTTTACTGCGAAGATCTGCAGCTCTTATACACCATATTAGATCTGCAGAGATATGTAGCTCCATTGATACACCATATTAGATCTGTCGATTCCTCTGCGGCTCTTAGATCTGCCGATTCCTCTACGGCTCTTACTGTGGCTCTTTCATGCGAAGATCTGCGGAGATCTAGAATACGGCTCTGGGTGGAGATCTAGAATACTAGTTTTGACATACTACATGCATATTACTGTGGCTCTTCTCTGTAACCAAGTCTTGGAAACCATTGCTAGAATGTAACCAAGTCATGATATAGATATGTGACTCTTCACTTCTCTTCTCATCAATTGGGCCTTAGATCTACGGTTCTTCTCTTTACTATGGTTTATAGATCTACGACTCTTCACTTCTCTTTGGAAATATTCTGTGGCTTCTCTTTGGCAATATTTTATACTCAGCAGAAGAGCATTCTCCAGATGGCTCCCAGCTTCGCGAAAATAGCTGCTGGCTTAGTTCCATCCACCTCTGGGGGGCAAGCTCTTGTCCGTATCGTTAGTGAAGCCCCAGCCCCCATTGTCCAGGTGGTCCAGGCCTCACTTAATGAGGATTTGAAGTTCTCTAAGACTGCCCTAATCTACCGATTCAATGGTTTTTGGCCACGACTGATAGCTCTCCACAATTGGATATCGGAGGCATGGAAGCCTTTAATTCCTAATGCAATTAATATCTACCCCTATGCCAGGGGTTTCTTTATAGTATATTTTGAAACCCCTAAAAGCAGACAATGTATTCTAGTTTCCAACCCTTGGTTTTGGGAAAAATCAGACCTATTCATGAGGCCATGGAACCCATCATTCGGTCCCTCAACAATAGTCATAATCCCAACACCACTTTGGGTGAGATTGCTAAATCTACCCTTGCATCTCTAGCAAAATTAAATCTTCATTTCATTAATATCAAAGAACTAAAAGATGCTTACAAGCAGAATGGAAATAAACTAGCTTAGGTGATGGTAGCTTATCTCTGAGAACAGATGTGGCCACTACATGCCTCTAAATTGTGTTACAATGAGGCTCAAGGACCTTTTTATTATTGCACAACAAGCGGAAACACTAAAAAACCAAAACCCTAACCCCAAGAGATGGAATGCCAAGAGTTTGTGGGCCTCGTTGGGTGGGCAACCAACTTCCCGTAGTTGTAACTTGGTCATATGATCTCCATTTGGTGCGTATGATACCTTGTTGGAAATATCTCTCAGAGTAGTACAAGTTTTTCCATAACCCTCCACAAACAATGTCGAGCCTGCTTCAAACCTAAAAAAAATGTTGTTTAGGGGGTCGAAACAACTCTAGAGTTTCAAGACCCAAAAAATTCTAAAAATAGTAAATGTTGCTATAATCAAGGAAACATATGAAACTAATTGGAGGTCTAGGTGGAATAGGCGGGTGGCCACCAATATCCACCTGAATCACCTAGAGAAATAAATATTTCTTACATAACATCATTTCGCAATTCCATATTCTCAAATCAACACATGTGGCTATAGAGAGTTATATATTGATAAATATGCTTGTTATATTCTCAAATCAACACATGTGGCTATAGAGAGTTATATATTGATAAATATGCTTGTTATACATTTCATATGTGGTTTGAAAGCTTTTATGATACTTGCAGTACTAAGATATTCATCAAATTAACTACTACAACATCATTATGAGAATGATATGATCACAATTCCAGGATCATTCATGGGCATAATAAAAAATGGATACTTCCCTTGCTGATAAACTATTCTTTACGAAATGACTATATATTTGCGAAAAAAATTGCAAAAACTAAGTTTTAAAATAACAATTTCATGAAAATCGTGAGAAGTTTGAAAACTGTAAGGTTATAGTTATCAAAGTTATTGTTTGGAATAAAATACAAATTATAATGCTATAAAGGTATGAAGGCATGGTTACTTAATTAATAAACTCAACAATCTTATGACAAATCTTTAAACATAATCATGGATAGCATAATTTTCCATGGCATGAGTGCATAGTTTATTAGGCATGGTGCGCTTTGCCAACACATGTGACATATACACAAGAAAATGCATCATGTAAATTTTACTATGGAAAGAACATCCAAGACATACATGTGGAATTAAGAAGCCTTACGGTGAAGATATATGGCACATGTGAAGGTATGCTTGTAATGCTTTTCACTCAAACTATTAAAGTGTAAATTGTGATTACAGTGGAAGCATACACAACACATATGTGAGAAATACATGATATTCCTCACTAGCCCTTTGTGATGTGTAGATGAAGTTTGGGAAATTTTTATCATAGGAATTTATACGTGAATATCAAATAGGTTTTATAAGGTTGATGCCATGAATATCGAACTAGTTTTTGCAAGCTACAAACATAGGGCACATATATAATACATCATTATTTGATAATGTTATGAGCCATATGATGAGAAATTTAATAGTTGATTAATTTATAACACCTAAAGTTAGTTTATTATGTTGAAGCTTGAGGAGCACATCGTGACTCATAACAAAGTAAGGGTAGTTGGTGTGTGCCTTTTCTCTCAAGGAAGAAGGTGTTTCTCACAACTACTGAGAGGAACTGTTGGAAACCAACTCTAGGGAAGATAAAGTGTATTGATCATGGTTATGAGAAGAATTTGCTCTCAGTTCCCACTAGTTATTAGTTCTTTTTGCAAATTATGGATTTGTTTTGTCTGATAAACCTAATGCCAAGAGTGAATCCCTTTTCATTGTTTTCCCTCTCATCATTACATCTATCTTGTTACTATCTTTAATGCAAGAAATTTAGTGTTTTTATTCCATTATTTTTATTAGGAAAACATCTTGTTCACCCTCACATACAAGTTTCCATGCTCGAGCCTCCAAGTTGCCCATGGTTCAGAATTTTATCACACAATCTAGGTTTGATTTATATGGTTTCAAAAAAATGATGCATGTTGTGGAGGAAACTGCACCCTAACCCACTCTCCCAAATATTTTTAGTATAATCCATGACCATGTAAATTCCAGTGTAAATTCACATGTGTATCCCGCTACTTAATGCATGATCCTTCTGCTTCATGTTACATTGGTTTTGGGTTATAATTTTCCTCTTGGTTTGTGCCCCTAGACCATCACTATTTTGCTTTATTTTGTTGATTATATATTCATGCTCAAGAATTAATGGATGCATGATAGATTTTCTTTATCACAATACATTATGAGTTTATTTAACAAAGGTTCTCAAGCTAACAGAAGAGGGAAAACTAAAATAAAAAGTGTGCCCTGGAGGGATAATAGAAATAAAATAATTATATTTCTCATGCACTTTGATGTAGACTTTGAGGATTTTATTCAATTGACATAGATTGGCCACTTATACCTCAAAGGTCCTCCTCCCCCTCCTCCTACCTAGCATGCTTTGCAAAATGTGCATTTTCCAAATCTTAGCATAATGGAAATTCTAGAACCTCATGTATCTCAATGCCAACACTATAGAATGATGGTTGGGACACCAACCTTGTCAGCCCTGCATCTAGCTTTGCACATTGGTCTATTGCTTCTCATCACTCAATTCACCCAGTGACCATTCCTCCTCAGATACACTATACATTATCTCAAGCCACTTATTTTCATTCTCAAAGAACCCGTAATTATCCTACTTATCTTGCATTGGGGAAGTTCCATATGTCATCGATGCCTGTACATTCTTCCTCTAAGGCCAGTTCATCACATACACATATTGACATTCCCATAGCTAAATGAGGGGAGAGGACAGAAATATTTGTCCAAGACATGCATATAGAGGTACAGGAGAAAAGGATGAGGAGGAGGAAAAACCATTCTACATGAATGGCCCTAGCAAACTACCCGAGCTGACATAATTTATTTCTTTGGCATGATTTTGTTTTACGTTATATTACTTAAACATATTTCAAACTATGAAATTATCATGTTTTGGCACAACATATTATAGTTTTTACTATGATACATATTTTGATGGCATTATGGTTGATGGGAGACATAGGGGTTGTTTCACATGCTTCTTTATATATGTTTATGGATATTGGGTTGATTCACATGTCTTATTTTTATGGTGATGGTGTTCACGATGTTGCCATAGTCTCAATAATTTGGTTTCATGGGAGTTACAAGGTTTAATGGAAATATTTCATGGACATTTGGGGTCTTCATCTACTAATATAAATTTAAATAATTATAAATACCCTTATAAATGTCTTCTCTTGAATTAGAAAGAAAAAGTGTTCAACATAATACAAACATTAGTTATAAAACAATTTTTCCCTCCAACTACCCAAGGAAAGTATAAAACTAAGCAAAAGGCACATGAGCAAAGTTTGAAAATAATAGTGAAGAGAGGTATGCATAAATTTTAAATTTATTATTTTCCATTTGATTAATTCATTCTAGAGTACAAGAGCTTAGTTGTTTTGCTGAAAACAAAACTCCTTCAAGGAGTGACAAGGAGAAAGTGAGCTCATCTGGTTTTTTAATTAAGGTTGGTGTTTATTTGTTGTGTTATTTTGTGTTGTTAGAATGTTGGATATTTATTATATCAGTGCTAATGGATGCACATTTTGTTGAACATATTTCCAATAACATCAAAAGAGTCCAAGTTGGCCAACACTTCGTCTTAATTTTTAGCATTACGAGTGTCAACGTATGAGTCTTTTTACATCTTAAACATTTTAAAGTATATTTCTAGTCTAGATTCTTGTAGGAATCAACCAAAATAGTATCTTGTACTCATATTTTTATTAATAAAATGAACAATCCACAACTTATATCTTTCTGGCATATTTCTCCAAAAAAATACCCTATGTTGATAATCTTTATGAGCAAAATTTTCTCGCATTAATGGCTGAAAATGATTAGTTTGTAACAAAGTATGATCATGAAATTTTCCTATAATTTCATTCATTAATTTCTTATTAGTTTGTTCAAATTTCAATTTATTTTCATCACAAAATGTAAATGATTGTTTATATGCTCTCCATTTCATTTGTTTCTTTGTTGTCTTCTATACAACAACTTCATTGGGGCTTCAATCATGCATCATGTCTCCATAAAGTGTCTCAGCGATACTTCCACAATCCTTTTCAACAAATACTCAATACTATTGCTCTAATTATCTAGCTAATGATGATTCATCAACAAACTTGCAAGATGCTCAATATAGTCTCCAATATGCTCCAAATAAATCTTCAAAGTCAAAGCTCAAAGGTCAAGGATGTATGCTCTAAGATTGCTCTAGAAGAGTCGTCACAAAAGGTCTTCAAGGTCACTTCACAGGTGATCAAAATGTCTTAAAAAGATATTTCAAAATTTCACTTCAAGGCCAGCTAGCTATAGTCCTTTTCAAGGTTCTTCTCCTCAAACAACCCCTCTTTATAAGTGTTTTCCAATGGTGTTTCCTCAACAACTCGTTTTCAAGTGTACTCCTATGATGCTTCATTAACAACCCCTCTTCACATGTATACTCCAATGTTACTTATTCTTTCGATATCCTTCAAATGATACTCAAGGTTCTTCATTTAAGGAATTCAACCAATGCCCAATATACTAAGATATTTACAAGAACTTGTCACAGAGATATTTACAAGTATGCCCACAAAATCAAGGTGCTGGTCAATACACAGGTCACAAGTTATGGTTCATCATGCTTCTCAAATCTGAGACTCCATAGTCAACAAGCTTCATATCCTCCATATTTTTGAGCCTCCATAATTTAGGTTTGAAATTTTCAAGCCAATATCCATAGGTCTAAGCTCCTTTTATCACAAGTTTTTCACCTTCAAATTGAATATTCCACCACAGGGCTGAGACTTTCTTCTTTCCACAGGGCTAAGAACATGTCTTCAATTGGTTGCACAAGTCTAAAAGTACTGCCACAGGTCTTAAGTATTGTAGGTCTGGAATGAAGGATGAGTTTTGTCTCGGGTATTGAGAAAGAGAGTCTAGTCTGTGCTTGAAAAAAACAAGGTTTTGTTCACAAATTAAACCAAATTTGGCTGCAACAAAAGAAGAATTTTTAATCCACAAGTACTCCATGAGTAGAGAGAGATATAGCCCAAATACTAATCACATAATACTCAACAAGACTTTCCCAAACAATAATCTACAACTTTCATCCTCCTTTAGTCTCCTTTTCTGTTGTGTATATTATACCTGCACTGAGTTGAATGAAGGAAATGGAGGAGTATAAGCTACTATTTATACTAGCTCAACCATAGTTTGAAGGGACACATCTATTAGAGGAGCCGACCTATAACTCAAATAATTACTAATTTTCCAATGAATTTTGTTAGTTAATTTATTGATACCATGGTGATGTCATATCAAAGGCCTTTTTCCCAAGCCCTACTCTTTCCAGATTAATAATCTCAATCTCACTTTAGTGATCACTAGAGATGGAGTTTCTTAAACAATTAACTGTAGGAACAATAAAAGCAGAGGATTTGTGAGGAATTCCATGGGATTCTAAATGATATACCAAATTATAATTCATTATATTTGAGATGAGGTTGCTATCATAATTATGAAACTCTCTTCACAAATCATCTTTAACACAAGAGACATTCCAATCATCTCCAACACAAGATGATAGTAATGAGTTCTAAATCCTTCATATTTGGATGAGTGTATATTATCTTGTTATCCTATTGTGAGAACTAGTGCCAAATGTCCATTCTATTTGTGTCTTAAAAAACTGACCTGTTGCTTACTTCTAATTGTGATAACTCCACCATTTTTCTTGAAGTTCCCCCATTGACATATACTACTAGGGATTTAAAAGTGCAAAGTATTTAACAATTTTGAGGGCCCCATTGACAATGGAATCATACACAACACATATGTGAGTAAGACATGATATGCTCTACTAGTCCTTCACGATGTGTATGCGAAGTTTGTAACAATATTATCATAGACATTTATACATGAATATCAAACAACTTTTATAAGGTTTATGTCATGAATATCAAACCAATTTTTGCACGCCACAAACATATCGCACATATATAATATGCCATTATTTTGATAATTTTACGATCCATATGATGATAAATTTTATAGCTGATTAATTTATGATACCTTACAATAGTTTATTGCGTCGAAGGTCATGGAGAACATCGTGATCACAATGAAGTAAAGGTAGTTGGTGTGTTCTTTTGCTCTCTAGGAAGAATTTGAGCTTTAGAGCTCACTAGAAACTTCACTTGGCTCTCACAACTGGTAAGAGGAACCATTCGCAACCAATTCTAGGGAAGACAAAGCATATTGGTCAACAATTAATGGCCTGTCATTTTGACAAAACCTTATGAATACACAGACATAATTCGTCCCCTCCTGATTTTTTCCCTTCAACATTCTATTAAACCCTAGCCACAACAAATAAAATAGGGCATGTCAACTCCCAACCCATATTACGGTCTCACAATGATGGGTTTTCCATGCATCCAACACAAAAATGTATTAATTCCCATCAAGATATCTCAACCCACACCCATGCATTGTATACATTAGACTTAGTCAAGCTGTTACATATCTCATCATTGTTAATATGATAAACTTGGGGTTTGTCACTGTATGATTTTCTTGGCTTATATGCTAAGCTAGGCCATGTTAAAAGAAGTAGCGTGAATTACTTGTAACTCCATCCTCATCTTGAACGCATTCCAACATATGAAAGAAGACATATAATGGCTATTTTACATACAGCTCAAAAGGTATTTGGTCCTCACCTTTCCATTTTGGTTCATACATTTATCATTATGCCATGCCATCTTAGAAATTTGTCAAGTAAACATAAGGTACTTTTTGGCATGTTGTGATTTTAAGTTTGATATGGCCCATGTATAATTTTTGAATCTTCTTAACTTGAAATTATTAAGTGGGTAGAAGTAAAAGAAAAGAGGGCAAGAGTACAAGCGGGTTTTAGGCCAAAGCATTCTATAGTGGATCATGGTATCACGTTGAGACACATTGTTGAAAAGGTTTGGGAGGACAAATAAGAAGTATTTTTCTGTTTTTTTGACTTCTAAAAGTCATTTGACACAGCCCCTAGAGATAAGTTGTGGCATAGAATGGAAGAACTTGAAATTCATGTACATTACATAGCCATTGTCCATAGACTTTATGAAGAGGTGAAAGTCAAAATTAGAACCTCCACAGGTATTTCAAAAATCTTTAGAAGTGGCATTAGAGTCAAGAAAGGTTGCCCTTTATCGCCTACTCTTTTTGGTTTATACATTGATAAATTGGAAAAGTGGCTAAATCTACAAGGTGGAGATGGTGTTCGGTTGGGGAGTTTGTGATAAAGCTTCTTTTATATGTCGATCATATTGTATTTATTTCTAAATCAACCCATGGATTTAAAATGCACTGATATTCCCTTGATCATTTTGTAGATCAGTGGGGATGCAAGTCAATACTAGCAAGACCAAAATAATGATTTTCTCTAATAAAAGGAAGCAGAGCCAACATACTTTCTTCTTTGATGAAAACATTCTTGAAGAAGTAAATGAGTACAAGTACCTCAGGATTGATTTCAACAAAAAACTCAATTGGGAGGACTGCATAAACAAGAGAATTTTAGGAGGGTGGAAAGAATTATATGCTCTTGAAAACATTCTTAGAGAGGCAGAGCTATGGGATTGGAAAACGATTAAAGTGATTTTTGGACTCCTAGTTTGTCCAGTGATGCTATATGGGTGTGAATTGTGAGCTAACAACACCCCCATCTCAAAACAGAAACAAATTGAGAAAATCCAAAAACATTTGAACATGAGAAAGTTAAAAATAAAAAGTTCAGTACCTTATGAGATAATGTTGAGTGAAACATGAGCAACTCCCATCGAAATAAATGTTATGGTGTGAATCATAAGATATATAAAAATAATTGAGAAAATGGGAGTAGGTAGATGGTCTAATGGTATCTTCAATGAAGGCATGAGTGAAAGAAAGAAAACATGGATGAAAAAAATTATA
>APFE031375057.1:0-26170 GCA_000404065.3 Pinus taeda
TGCCCTTGATGTCAAAGGGGGAGAATGTCGCTGAAGTTTTTGAGGTTGCCATCAGGTCCAAAGGGGGAGATTGTTGGCATTATGTTTCTGGTATGGTTATATGTTACAGATGTTGTACTTGATGGCAACACCCATGGCATGGCTCTCAATATGATGAGAATTAAGAAGTACGCAGGAGAAAAAGTTCACGGAATTTTATGCAGAGAAAAGTTTATAAAAGTTTATTTCATGTGGAGAAAAGCTCACGGAATTTTATGCAGAGAAAAGTTTATTTCATGTGGGAAAACTTACCTTTGGTCCATGGTAGTTAGTCCTTGGAATTTGAACCTATGGTTTTTGGACCATGGCATCTCGACAGACTTGTTGATCCCTAGTATTGAGTTGATGGTATTGGTTTGTTATGGTTTTGGCCCGTGGTATTGGTCCATGATTTGAGGAAGAGCTTGCCTATATAAAGCAAAGGAGATCATTTGGCTTGTCTATGCTTTTGGGTTGAATATCTTAAGATCTGAAATATTGGGTTATTGTTCCAAAAGCTCGATCTATATGAAAGTGAAGTGGAAAGCGAATCTGTGAAGGGTGATCTCTCGAGCGCTGCAGCTGCGGAAGTGCGGAGGCACCGCAGGAGATGCCGCAAGAGGCGTCGCAGGAGACGCCGCAGGAGGTGCCGCAGGAGGCGCCGCAGGAGGCGCCACAGGAGGCGCCGTAGGAGACGCCGCAGGAGGCACCGCAGGAGACGCCACAAGAGGTGCCGCAGGAGGCGCCGTAGGAGACGCCACAAGAGACGCCGCAGGAGACGTCGCAGGAGGCGCCGCAGGAGACGCCGCAAAAGGTGTTCTGGGTTTAGTTTTCTGTTATTGTGGATCTGGTTATCTGGGTGACTTACTGGTACTTGATGATCATTTGATATTTATGGATCCAGTTTGAAAATTTATGAAAAGTGGTCCTTGAAAGAAAAGAAGTAGGGGGTTGTAGCTCCCTTCCAGGAGAGACTGGAAAACGAGAGAGAGTTGTAGCTCTCTGCAGGTTGCAGCCTGCGTACTGGTAAAGGACTGCACCAGTACAAGACCATTGTAAAAGGAGTTTCTAATTTGAAAGAAGATAGAGACATATTGCAGCAGGTGGTTTTCACCCACATTGGGTTTCCACCTTATATCTGGTGTTCTTTGATGTGACTGTCTGTTTTTCTTGTTCATGCTCATTGTTTTATGGTACTGATATCCAAAAATAATTCAAAGTATAAATAAGGAAGAATTGTTAAAGGACTAGATAATACTGATTCCCCCCCCCTCTCAGTATTATTTTCAACATGTAGTAGAAGGGAGAGTTTAGGATTTTGAGAGAGGAAGATGTAGGGTTTGATGAGGAATTATTGGGAAAAATATTGGGGAATATAGGAAATGGGAAATAAGGGAAATAAGAAACCTTGGCAACATGTATTTTGAAAACCTACAACAAACTTGGCACTTGAATCCTTACAGCAAATTGATGAACATGGAGGGTTTTGTACACTTGGTTTTTATGACAAAAATATCCTAATTTCTTTATATAAACCATCAAAAACCAAAATCAAGCCATGAGTGCAGGCCTACCTGCGAATTGATGCGCGAGGAGAGGGTTTTTGAGTGAGTTTTAGGCAATTCTGGGCATGAACCTGAATGTGCCACGTGCCTAACCCAACGCGCCACGCGCCTCTGGTGCGCCGCGCGCCTATCCTGATGCGCCTATCTTGATGCGCCACGCACCCTGGAAACGGCTCAAGTTACTCACAAACTCACAAAATCGCCTTAGAATGTTGCTCTTCACTCTTGGAATGTGGAATGGGTTGCAAATGAGGAGAAATGACTTGATATAGTCTCATTTTTTATTTTTGCTTGACCAAAACCCATTTTCTTATGTTTTGTTGTTGACACTTTTTCACAATTAATAGACTCTGATCTTTTTGGTTTCATCCTTAAAATTGGTTGAAATGATGATTTTCTCTGATAATTTTTTGCAGGGATAGCTCTGATATGCTTTGGCAAAGGAGACCAAGGCTGCATTTGAACAATTGAAGAACTAAAAATTTTGACAATTTTACAAAAATGAGGTGGCGACTTGTCTTCAAAACATAGTTTTAAAGAGAAGTCCTTATTCAGCTGTACAATGATGAAAACTATTGAAGTGATGATTTATCAAAGACATCTCTCTCGCCTGATGGTCTTTGTTAGGCCCCTATACTACTAGTGTAACCCCTTATTGTTATTAGTACAAACCACTTATTATATTGATGTACCCATGTAGTGCCCATATTGTTACTATTGTGCCCCATAGAAGCCCACTATTGTTATTATTGTGCCCTTACATTATTATTGTTATGTCGGCTCTGATTATTTTATGAGCCCTTAGACTCCTATATATAGAAAGGAGGTCTTTTCATTTGTATCATCCAAGAATTGTTCATTTATGTAATGTAAAGGAGGTTGCCCCCTCGAAGAGGCTGAATTCTAAGGCGTTGATCTATCTTTTCTATCTTTGCTTGAGCTGGTTTCATAACATTTGGTATCAGAGCTTTGGATTCTAGGGTTTCGCTGCTCCAAACAGGTCATCATGGAATTTTCGCTATAAATTTTTTTCTGTGATGTTTCAGAAGTTGTAAAAAAAACCCATTTGAGAAGAAATCGCGCTGAACCTTGGGTCCGAATTTCAGATATTTTCACACGACATTTTCGGAGATATGATCTGAGGAAGTTGGTCTTTTTGCAGACTCCTGAATTACATTCCAAACAGGTGACCTGGGGAAAATCATCATAACTTTCTCTCTAGGGATCGGATTGAAATTTCGTAAGAAGGTACAGAAAGAGGACGGACTGTAGTGTCTTGTATGCATTTTTCAGATTCAAAGGTCGAAACAGTGACACGTGGCACGTCGTACAAGTTCGCTCTACTGAATTAGTCGATAATCAGGTCATGGTAGGCGAATTGGCATAACTCTTCATTGGAGAATCCAATTGGGGTCAGACTGGTGGCATTGGAAAGAGGACATAGAGGACTACTAGAGGTAATAGTTTCAAAACTTAAAGATCTGCAAGTACAGAGTTACAGTCATTTCAAGATCGAGCTCCTAAAATCAAGAAAAATCAAGATGAGGAAGTTTGATGGCAAGGATCCAGTAAATTGGATATGTCAGATGGAGCAATATTTTGATCTACATGGTGTACACTTTTACAAAAGTATGTATTGATCTTCATATTTAGAACCAAATCAATTTTTATGCTATAAAGGGCTTTGTTCTCGTAAAAAACTTGTTACGTGGTCAGTTTCACGGAGGAAAATGATAGCACATTATGAGGATACAAAGAGCAACACATCTTAGAAGCAACACCACAACAATTGGAAAAGAGAAAAGGGCTTTGTGACATACTAGAAAGTAAATTATGGCAACAATGAATTCTACCCCTCACAGCTATGAAGATGGAAGTGTTGTTTCTCCTAGCCTTCCACATCCTACAAGGGTTACATCACAACAATTGGAAGAAAAAAGAGAAAAAGGGCTTTGTTACAATTGTGATAGCAAATGCACTAAAGGTCATAAGTGTGTTGAGAAGAAATTATTTTACATCGAGTATGAAGAGGAGGAAGAAAAGTATCAAGAAACATCGAAAGAAAAGGATATAGGAAGGAGGTCTTTTCATTTGTATCATCCAAGAATTGTTCATTTATGTAATGTAAAGGAGGTTTCCCCCTCGAAGAGGCTGAATTCTAAGTCGTTGATCTATCTTTTCTATCTTTTCTTGAGCTGGTTTCATAACAGTCTTCTAAGGCTTTCCAAGACTAAACTGACTCAAACCCTAGACCTAGACCTAAAAATTTAAAACATGACTGTAAATGACTTGTGGAGCTTTATGACTTAACCTGAAGCAGCAATGATATGCACGAGGGGAATGAATAACACAAACCACTCCATCAGAGTTATGGCATGCCTAACGAAATGTAGCTGATGAAAACTGGTGGGACACCTAAAACATGAAATGCAAAAAAGATCTTTGATCTCTGATGGAAGGATAACTAGAATCGACTCTAACACGATGGATCTCTCCAATAAAATCAAGGCCCCACTGCTGAAACAAAGCACTTACTTAACCGGCTTGAGAGGTAGTCGCTGTAATTTTCTCCTTCCCTGAAAAAATTTGACATTCATGGCAACTTGTAACCGTTTTATAAACATTAGCAAAGAGGGTAGTCCAATAGTACCCTACTCCCAAAATTGTATTTGCCATCGTCTTCCAAAATAGGTGACCTCCACAATCTCCCTTGTGAAAATCATCCATGACCTGTTTTGCTTCTTCCTCAACCAAACAATTTAGCAACATACCTCTGGGATCTTTCCAATACAATGCATTATTCATAATACAAAATTTGGCAGCCTTTAATTTCAGAGTTCTACTTTTATTTTTAGCCATTCCCGGTGGTGGTGAAAATTTTTGGAGCACATATACAATATATGAATACCAAGGAGAATGGATAAAAATTTTAGATACCTAAACAAGTGAGCTATCTTCATCTTCTTCGGACAAGGCAACAATCAAGTTTATGTCCAAGGCATGCAAATTAGACTCCGCCATTAGTTTTTCCAGACCTTTCCCCTTGATGAGCTTTGTTGGCTTTATCTCCAAATCATATTCTAACAAAGCTACGATCCATTTGCCTCGTCTCCCTTCTGGATCTGTCTGTACTAAAACATCTTTGACGACTGCATTAGGGACATAGGCAAGAATATGAGAATGCAGAATATATACTTGAAAATATTTCAAAGCTTTCACCAAGGCAAGAGCTTGCTTTTCAATAATGCTATACTTTAAGGCTGCATCTCTTATTATTTTGCTGAAAAAGGAAATTGGCTTCTCAAGCTGATCCCTTTTTTGCATTAAGACCGCTGCCATAGTATGATCTGAAGCGAATGAAAATAAAATGAAATCTTGGGAGTAATCTGGGCTGATCAAAATCAGAGCTGAAGAAAGAGATAACTTTACCAAATTGAAACATTTGATAACTTCTTTAGTCCACTTTACTACACTATCTTTCTTCAACATGTTTTTGATTTCTTTCAAATGTTCTGCTAGATTTGGCACAAAACGACATAAGAAGTTCATCTTACCGTTGAATGCTTGGATCTCCTTTTTACTACGGGGAAAATCAATTTTCTGAATAGCTTCCACTCGAGCAGGATCGATGCAGATGCCCTCCTTAGATATGATGTGACTGAGAAGCTTCCCTTCATCCATGGAAAAAACAAGCTCTTTTTGGGATTAAGAGATATGCCATACTTTCTGCACCGCTGAAAAACAATATTCAAATGATAAAGATGCTCCTCATCTGAATTAGAAAAAACTGTCAAATCATCAATATAAACTACTAGAAATACATCTTTCTAATTTGCAAAGGCGATATCCAAAGCTTGCTGAAAAGTTGCACCAACATTCTTTAAACCGAATGGCATCTTGGCATAATGGAAAGTCCCCCACGAGGTGGTGAATGCTGTTTTGTCCCTGTCATCCTCATGGACCAAAACTTGATTGTATCTAGAATACTCATCGAGCAACAACATACGAGATGCCCCAAACAACCTTTGAAGTATGTGGTCCATCTTTGGCAACGGATAATTATCTTTCAAAGATACCTTATTCGTATTTCTGAAATCAATGCATAATCTAATCTCACTTGTCTTCTTCCACACGGGCACCAAATTGGAAATCCATTATGAAAATCTTATTGGAACTATTATACTAGCCTTGTATAAATGATTCACCTCCCTCTCTATTGATGGCAACAACTTAGGATTGGTCCTTCTTAACTTTTGGCGAAATATCTTCTGGTTTGGCTTGATTGGAATGATGTGCTGAATTATACTTTTATTGTACTCCTTCAAATCTGAATAGTCCCATGCAAATACATGAGTAAATGAAAACAATAAACTAATGTACTTTGCCTTTACCTGAGGAGGCAATGCCTTTGACAACTTCACTATCTTTGGATTTTCTGCTGTTCTGATATTCACATCTTCAACTCCCTTTTCAATCGGCATCAAAATTGACTTTCGGGCTAAATCATCTTGGTCAAATAATTCCTCTAAAGGTATAAGGACTTTAGGGATGACATTGTCTTTCAGCTACAAAAATTCCATCTGATTTACTTCTAAGTCTGGTTCGCCATTATCTTGCTCACCATCTATAGAAGTGTCTTTATATTTGCCTTCATTTCACAGAAATTCTTCAATCTCTTTGTCATCCTGAAACAGTTGCCAATATCTTTGATTATTAGGGACAGCTAGGTGATGTTTCACATGAATTTCAAACTTATTCTTTGAATTCATCGAAATATTCAAGTTCCTTGCTGCTGTAGCAAGGGAATTTGCAATAACATTCTGTGCACGCGGAACACATGTCAAGGTAAAATCCGGAAACAACCTCAAAATGTCTAAAACCGCACTATGGTAAGCCCTCATTCAAGGATGTTTTGCTTGGTATTCTCCCTTGACTTGCTTAATTACTAATTCGGAGTTGCCATAAACTGAAATTATTTTTGCATTTAGATTTTTGAGGATTTTCAAGCCTGCAATTAGTGCCTCATATTCTCCTTCATTAGTAGAACAATCAAAATCCAACTTGTACGAACAAACTCTTACGTTACTGGGGACTTTATCAATTCTGGCACCTTCCCTATCTACTGCTTCATCAAAGTCCATACTCCACAAACCGAATCCTTCTTCCAAGTGCTGGAATTTTGCCTGTTTTCTACCTTTGGCTGCTGTCCATCTTTTTCTTGCTGCTGGTGGAATGTTGATTGTTCAGCGGTACTTTCAAGCCTTTGCCTCTCTTGATGAAGTACAACTCTGAAATTTTCTATAATCTCGAGTATATCTTCAACTTCAACTAATTGAATATTTACATCATTGAAACCACTGTCAGAATAAAGAACAAAAGACTCTAAATCTGTATGTACATAACTAATTAGATGATTCATAGGTTTCTCCTTGCTCGTGATCATGTATTTCATCTTTTTCTCCCTGTATAATTTCCTCATCTGACCAAACACGGTAATAGTGGCATAGGAGAAATATAACTGCAATGTCCCTTTGATCCGAATGGAAAATGGCCCCTTGTATTGGTTATCTATGGTACTCATCCACCCATATTATTCATTGACCCATGGAATTTTCCCATGGTATTGTAAATGGCATCTGCCCGTGGTATTGTAAAATCCACCCATGGCATTCATTCACCCATGGAATTGACCCATGGTATTGTAACTAGAAAAATACTATAAGTAACAAGTCACATTTTGTAAAAGCATAGATTGTCCGCCACAATGTAGCCTTTATAGTTCAGAGGCATGTAGCCAACACATCTCTTCTCAGAAATAAACCAGCTAGGACAATGGCAGCTTATCTCTGAGAAGAGATGTGTTGGCTACATGCCTCTGAACTATAAAGGCTACATTGTGGCGGACAATCTGTGCTTTTACAAAATGTGACTTGTTACTTATAGTATTTTTCTAGTTACAATACCATGGGTCAATTCCATGGGTGAATGAATGCCATGGGTGGATTTTACAATACCACGGGCAGATGCCATTTACAATACCATGGGAAAATTCCATGGGTCAATGAATAATATGGGTGGATGAGTACCATAGATAACCAATACAAGGGGCCATTTTCCATTCGGTCCATTCGGATCACCCTTTGAGTTTTGCACCCCATGATCTAGATAGAAGCATGCCAAATCTAAGGGGAATGTCGGCCACAAATACATCCATAAGCACATTTTTCACTAGAATTTGATCCAAACTTACAACCAAATCTTAAATGATACCAATACATCTTACTCTACTAGAATCAAAGGAATAAAGGTCATGATACTTGCGTGTGACGTCCAAGCCTAATTTCTCCATGATTGCCTTTGGCATGAGGTTGCGAGACACTCCTGAATCAAACATGGCATTGTGCAAAACATAATCATGCAATCTAAGGCTGATGTAAAAATGAGCTACATCACTATCCTCAGATTGGCCTTCTAATGCCAGACCAAAGATAAGTTCAAGTTGGTCATATTCCACATTTACGATATTAGACAAAGGATCTATATTCAACATCTTTGCTACTTGACCTTTATAACTGCTATTCTTCATTAATTCAGTCAAAGGTATTGACACTTTTAACATAGCAATTTCATTTTCTAAGCTAAAGGCTGTAGTTTTCTCTACCTCTTTGACTAGAGAATATTTCTTATCAGTTTTCTCCTTTGTTGCACTTGGCTGATTTGACTTTTCGTTTGTTGATTGCACTTTACTAGAAGTAGGGTCTGCTGGCTCCTTTCCCTTTTTATGTACATTTGGAGAATCTTTCTTTGGTCGTGTTGCTTCCTTCCTTTTCTGAATTGGATTGATAGGAACATCCCTACTCTTGAGTGAGTATTTCCTTTGCTACGCTATCAATGCATTCATGTACCCTCTCTGATACTCATCTGATTCCTCTTCTAGAACTATTTCATTTGCCAATATAAAATCTTCATTCTTTTGTACAACTGGACTTTCTAAATACTCTCCATCTTCAGTGATATGAATGGGCAAATCATCTGGTGTAAAAAAGTGATTCTCCTCTCCAATCGGGGTCTCATCATCTTCTGATTCAGTGCCATGGACATAGTTCTGTTGTAATGGTGTTTTGACTTGCTGTTGAGCTGATGGGTCTTGAGCTCTTTGCTCCCGTTGCTTCATTCTAAATTGTGGTTGTTGCTGACCATGGAAATTTGGATTTCTAACCCGTGTCTCTGGTTTGTCTGCAATGTTGAATCTATCAAATATCTTCTCAATCTTACGAAGCAAATGATCCGAGGTGGAATCTTATTCCTTTATAGTCACCTTCTTCTCGGTCTTCGTTCTAGCTCTCTTAGCTAACAAATTTGCTTCAACACTTACTGCAATTTTCTTCATGTCCTCCAATGTAGCCGGGTCTCTTTCTCTCAATTGATATGCCATATCAGGATCAAAACCATAAGGAAATTTGATCAAAGCCAACCCCTTAGGTGGCCTGATATCAATTGGAATGGCATTATAAACAGTATTGAATATAACACAGTAATCCTGGACAGTTTCACCAACATTTATCTTTATGTTTTCATACTCGGAAAGGATTTGAAGTGGATTTTTCTTTACCTCCTAGTGATCCAGAAATTGTCTATGAAGAACCTCCAATGAATTGATTATTCCAGCAGGCAATGCTCTGAACCACTTTTGCACTTCGACTCCAAAAGTTTGCACAAATAATCTCATAGTTACATTCTCTGCATCTATCTCGTGGAGATCAAAGAAATCACTCATCCTATCGACATGCTGCTATGCTGTGACACCTTGAGAAGCATCAACAATGGGATCTTGCTTTGGTAATCAGCAAGCATGGCATCCAAGTTTTGTGGAAAAACAAGAGGTACATATCTGGCAGCCATTGCTCGAGGTGGATTTACAACTAGCCTTGGGGATGTAGGAGGAATTGGAACAATGATAGCAGCTGATGTGACCGGTGTATAAGGTGTTGAAGGGGGTGAATAAATTCTTGATGTTTGAGGTGTAGAAGGAGTGGATGGGGGTGAAAGAACTGTGGATTTCTGATCAAATATGGTGTGCTACATGGGAATGGTGGGAATAAAAGGAGGCTTTGCAGGAATTTATGAACCAGACACAATGGTAGATGAACCAAGAGTAGCAGATGCAGATTCTAGGAAATCAGAAATATTGGTAGCCTCAATTGAAGTTTGAAGATTCAGAATATAAGTGTCAATTGATTGATTTTCTCTTTTAGTTTCAAGATCCTTGACAAACTCTGGATTTAGAGCAGTAGCACCAACTGCACTTTCAGACTTAGTTTCACACAAAGATAGCTCAAAATTTTCATCAAATGGAAGATCTTCAAGATATTAAAAAACAACCAGGCATGAACAAGATCTAAACACAGGAATCACAAAAATTTCTTGGCAGAGAATTCTTGGAATGAGATTTGGGTTTTCATACACGAGAGGAGGATCAGGATCAAGATTGGCTCTGGTGTATCATTTGGAAGCCAGTGTGTTCAATTATTCCCAAAAATCAATTTGAAATTACAATCTTTTCAACCTGTTGAATTCTAAACTCATCATCCAAAAGTATAGAACTATTTAATGTACTGGGGCAATTTGCAAGTCAGATGTTCAGTTTCTAAAACTAAACTGAAGACTGACTGAAGCAGCATTCATCTACTTATTCACTTGCAAAGAAAGTGTAGTTTGAAGGCTACCTGGCTAACTTCAGGCTCCGTCTATAGTTTATAGAGTAAAGAACACTAACAAACAAATAAAATTTTCTTCCCTAGTAGGTCACCACTATGTTAGGGCCTAAATCTACCTCAGGTTGAGAAAGGCAGGTCTAGGGTAACATCAAACCACGCTTAACCTGGTAGCTAGCCATACCAAGTCGGGAGAGGGCTCTCTCCTTGTCAATCTTAGGAAAAATATAGCAAATGAGGCTTGAGATGATTGATATAAAGACTAATTTTAGGCTAGCCATATGCTCAGAGGAGTTTGATTGAGTTTTATGTTGGTTTGCTGGATCAAAAGTGAAAGACAATTTTGGGTTCAAGGAATCGACTCAGTGTTGCAGAGGTTTTTGTGGGGCGAGGTAGGCAAATGCTTTAGTACTTTGAATAAAGTGAAATGGAGAGTCTTAAGACTGGTGAGGAATTGGAGAGGGCATGAAAGTGTCATGAGTCCTATTCAAACAATAGAAAACATGTAAAGCTAAACAAACCCTAAGGTAGAGCACTGCAACATCAATGAATTCCACCTTTATACTTGATTCATTTAGTTAAGATGAAAAGAAAGAGATAATGGCACACATAAACACATGATAACTTGAATCACATAAGGAAAAACAATACTAAATCACCTTGCCACAAGAATCCCACAAAATGCTGCAAACCCTGGTCTAGTTCCTTGCCAAACTGTAGAGATGAATGTACAATGATGCTCAAAACTTTCACAAGAGTCCAACCTTTGAAAATGACTGAAAAAACACATGATATAGACCTCCAAACCACCTCTTCTATCCATCAGGGGTCAAATCCATGAGAATAGGGGTGGTTTCAACAATATCTAAACTAGGAAGACAAAAATGGGCATTGGAATAACTTGCCTCTAAAACCTAGGAAACTAATTCATTCAACTCCAAACCACCAACAACTGATGTATCTACCTTATCAAGTCAATTTTTATCATTTTTATATAATATTACATCAATTTACATCATTTCAGCTCATGAATTTGACCATAAGAGAGAAAAAGTCAAACTAGAAGAAATCTAGGCGAAAAACAGAGTTTTTGAGCAAAATTGGCACTTTTTCATCTTGTGCGTAGCACCACTTTCTCTGTGCATATCTCTTTTTCTCAGCTGCATTTGGAGGCCTTCCCCTTCACCAAATTTGTTCCCAGTTGGCTTGCTGGGAAGGTATATCTATCTATTTTCTAAGAAAAGTGGAATTTTGAATTTGGTGCCCATTTGCTCCTCCAAACATCAGTTCTCCCAACGTTACTTCTTGTGTGGGCAAAAAGTGGCAGAGAGAGCATTTTGGAGGTGTTTTGGACCCTTTTGGTGACCCAAAACTTGTCCAAATTTCCTAGTAATTTCTAGGCATGCATAAGTTTTCATGAGAAATCCAAAAATGCAAAGTTTTCCTCTAAAGGAGGTCCCTATCAAAAGCGAGCGCCAGGTGGCGCTGTGCACTTGCCAGAAAAACCTGTTTTTTCCTTGAAAAATTCAACATTGCCAAAAAGTTTGCCAAATTTCTTGAAATTTGGCATGAGTGATATGCATCAAGTACTATGCTGGGCCAATGAAGCTTTAGCTAGGATCTTGAGCTTATCTTGGTATTTCTTGCTCCTCAAAGTATTCTTCAACTTGGCTTTTAGGCACCTTATCCTAGTTTTGCAAATTTTGTTTTGTGCCAAATAATGATAAGCCATGTGCTGCAACATCTTTTTCTCCTTATTGGCTTTCTCAAGCAGCTTCTCCAAGTGCATATTCGTCCTCTCTAGCCAAGATTCCCGGTCAGCATTAATCTCTTGCTTGAGAGGTGTCAATTTGACTTTCTTTTTTTTTGCTGCTTGCTTGTTTTCCCTTATGGTTTGCAGCTCCATGATTGTCTGTTTATCTTCCAAATGCTTGTTCTATTGCTCAAGGTAATTGATGAACCACTTAGCCCTTTCAAGGTTAAGAGCTAAAGCATGGATGTCAGCTTCTTGTTCTTTGATGATCTCCTTGAGTTTTGAGCTTTGGGAGCCCAAATCAGTATCCTCATCCTGAATCAAAATGAAATCTCTCTCATGACATTCAGAAGGCCCTTCTTCATGCAATGGTTGTTTCTCTTTATCCTGTACCTACTCTACTGAAGGAGAAGGCAAATCCCTTTTCACCCTAGGTGAATATAGCGTTTCCCTATTGTCTGGTGAAAGAAACGAGACCCCTTCCACCCCTGGTGGAGATAGTACTCATTTTGGAGCTGCAAATAGCCTCCTTGTCCCCTTTTCATAAGTGACAGATACTGGCACACCTATAGTTTGAGTCTCATGAACCTCTAGTTGATTTGAAGGCCGTCCTTCCTCTTGAAACACCGATGGGGTCACTTGAGGGCTTTTGAAAACATCATGTGAAATGAAAGTATCCCATGAAACATTCAACAAACTCAGCTAATGCAAAACAACAATCTTGATCAATGAAAAATGATAAATGCTATTGAATTATTGATGAAGAGGTTTCCTTTGCACCAATGTAGGCATTTTCTCAATGTTTCTGCATATGAAATAGGGGAGGTTCATCATCCTCACTCTAGTGAAATGCATCAACAATCTAACATGATATGTGTACGAGCGAGAAAATTCCCTTCACAACAGAAGTATTTGATAATAATCTTCATGAATGGAGCATAAGTTTCCTGTAGGCATTTGAAAGGAAAGACCCTGTTGATTTTCTTTTGATAACTAGCCTTGATATATGGCTCATAACACTCTTTGTCCACAAGATGTCCTTTGTTCCACTGTTCACCTACATTTGGAATACTTGTTGCTTCAGCTATAGTTTCAGGTGTTAAAGTGAAGGAAACACCTGCTAAGTTCACCTGGCCATTGTGAAGATGAAGGACAAATAGTCTAGCAAGTTCATGGTGGTATTTCACCCTCTCCACCATCTCACAAAACTAGTAGCAAGACTGATGTTTGAAACATGTTACTGCAAGGGGACAAGCCAATAACTCTGTGAGTGTAGTGGGATTCTCCTAGATGTGTTTTCTTCCCTTATGTGGTTTTCTTGGTGCATTAATCTCTTAGGAGGAATCACTCACAGTTTCCTCATCCCTTTCATAAGCTGAATCTGTGTCCATATTTGCCACTGTATGGTGCAAAATGATGAGTCTGAAGAGATTTTATTTCAAGAATAGGTGACTACTGTTTTCTTCTTTGGGATTTGATGAATGGGATTTGATGAGTGGAAGGTTTTGATGTTGGTTGTAGGGTTATTAGGGAGTGATATGGTTTTGGGAATGAGAATTAGGGTTTGGGGAATAATGGGAATTAAGTGTTAGGGTTTTAGGGTTTAGGGATAGAGGGTAGGATAAGTGTCAATGAGAGAGGGAAAGGGGAAGAAAATGTAAGGAAATTGAGTGGAGGGAAAATTATGCAAAGGAATAGACAAACAACAAGAATAACAAAAACTGCAAAGCCCTAGGCAATTTTGCAATATAACTGTGCAGAAATTTAGGATTTGAATTATCACCTTTCAAAACACCATCAAGGACAAGTAAATCTCTTTTTATGGCAAATGGATAGGTTTACTTACTTGAAGGGATGGTATTAACAAAATTTGGAGCTTTAGAAGTTCGATTGAAAGAGTTTTTGGCTTGGCAGATTGGTGCGCCGTGCTAGTTCAAAGCTCTTTGTAATTTCTGCGCCCGATGCACCGCGCTGATCAGGTGTGCTGCGCTTATACCCAGGTGCACCGCGACAATATAAATTTTAAATTTTGCTATGATTTCCCTTATTTCTCCTCAAATCACGATTTTACCTCTTGCTCTCTCTCACTTGTACAAATGAAGTTTTCAAATACCAAAAATAACTTTATATCCACCTTGGATTTTAATTTTTCATTTGAAAAACCCATTTTTCTAAAGTTCCTTTTCACTTTGCTCTTTAAAAACTCTGTTTTGCAGTTTGGATTTCTTTTTGTCATTTGATGGACTATTGTTTGGATTTTCTTGTCTCTTTTGTAGGAGCTGGAGTGCAGGAGTTTGGCAAGGTGACCCAGGGCTGCATTTCTGAACTTATTACATATAGGAAAATTAAAATTACTTGAAATTTTTATACATAGAACATAAAAACTTTGTTTTTCCTCAAAACAAGGTTTTGAGGAAAAACTCAATTACTGAGGCAAAATCTCTTTTTGGGATTTTGATGCTGAGACCTTATTAGACCTCCTCATGTCCCTGCTGACCATTATTGAGCTCTTACATGACTATGGTGACAAACCCTAGACCTAATGAAACTTGAAAACCATAAAATGACTTTTGCAAATGAAATGAAATAAAAATGACATTAGATGATCTGTACATGTGCAAATAGGCCAGCAGATGAAAATCATGAGGGAAATTTGACAAAGAACCACTACCATAAGATGATCCATGACCTATGGAATGCAGCTGATCGGATGAGACACCTAATATGCACGCAGAAAAGAGAATTTGATCACTGATGGAGGGATGAAGATACCGACACTAAAAAATACGACAATATTTGGCATGAAAACAAGAGTTTAAATGAAATAATTTGGAAAAAAATGGTGTTTTAAAGATGAGAGAGTAGGAAAAATAGAGTATGATGATGATGAAAATGGAGTAAAGATGGAGGACATGGAAGATAGCGAGGCAAGTGAATTGGAAAAGGGTGGGAGAGGTGGTGTGAGGAGGAGTGAAGTGGAATGTTAAGAGGGATGTTCAGTTGCCTAATATTGCTCTCTTGTCATAGAGTCGCGGTATGACGAAAACCACTTATCACTCCCGGGTGCACCCTTAGTGGGAAGTCACTTCACAAAGGAGTTTTTTTCAGGGTTGATCACAAGCGTTGATCACCTTGAAAATGGTTTTTCCAATATTTCCCTCAGGGGTCCTCTTCAACATAATAACTGATTCCTTTGTGATGTTGGGCTTCCTGTGTAGGAGGCCTAGATACATGTGATGACATCATGCCAAAAGTGTTGCACATTATTTAATTCTTTCTCCTCTTCATCGTGGTGGGGATGTCCCACTTTGAAAATAAAACATATTTTACATATTTTTTACAATCCAAACTTTTTCTCAAATGTAGTGGGCATGTTCCATATTTTCATCAAAACATTAGAATTTCAAGATATTTCACCAAGAGTCCCTTGACTTTATTTTTTCTTTATTTTCATCATATTTATATATATAATATAATTTTTTATTTTTTCATATATAATTTTTTATCATTTTTCTTTTTTCAGAGTAAAAGAAAACTAACTACACTATTAGCTCCACCTAGGGATAGTGTTTTGGTACAAAATACTAAGAACTGCAGATTAGTGCCTTCACCTCGGGCATAGGGTCATACTATAATTGTGCCAATGCGATGAATAAGCACACCTGATACTTACAATGGGCACACCGATACTTACAATGAGAAAATAAATGATGCTTAATGTTGGAAGTAATGTTTCTGATACTACCCATTGACAGGAAGCTATAACAATTCTCCATCAATATTTTCTAGAGTGAAGGTGTTTTTATCTTGGACTTGTTCTATTTTGAAAGGTCGAAACCATAAGGGGTCAAAATTTCCATGTTTACCCTTTTCCTCTCTTCTAACATCCCACCTTAGAACAAGGTCTCTAGGATAAAAAAGTCTATCCTTGGCCTTCTGATAAAAAAAAAAAATTTCATCTTCTCTTGATAACTGATCAATTTTTCAGACACATGTTCTCTGCTTTCATTTAATTCCACCGTCTAATTTATTATCCTAGTCAACACATTAGGTTCTTCCACAACATATTGAATTAATGTAGCTACTGGATTAGCTAATTGGATGGGAAATAAGGTTTCCATTCCATATACCAGTTCAAAAGGTGACTTCCCAGTGGAACTTTTGGTGATCACCTTATTTTCCCGTAAAGAAAACTTAGGTTGGGAATCCCAATTCTTTTATTTTCTCCAATAATATTCTTCAAAATTATTACCATAGTTTTACTAGAAGACTATGCCAATCCATTCCCTTGTGGATAATAAGTGGTAGAGTGACTGAGGAATACATTATATTTTTGGAAAAAGTTAATCAATTTTGCAAAATTAAATACCTAAGAATTGTTCGTGACCAACTTTTTTGGACAACCAAATCTAGAAAATATACTCTTCCTATTGATGGTCCTGGACCCCCCAACATGTCAAAGGATATCCATGGTAAGAATTCCCAACTAGACCTCAGACTGTTTGGATTAGGAGCCCCAATATTGGGTAGTAAAGTTATGGCTTGATTGCGATAACACGCAGAGGTAAGTGTGATATCTTTGTTGCAAGTGTGTGACCTTGCCGCAAGTAAAGTGAGATGCATTCAAGTTCTAACACATGGATGGGAAAGGGGAAAAGGAAGTGTGTCCCTTAGAATTTTGTAATAGTACGCAACCTGAAAGGAACACACGAGCTTAATGAAATCATAAAATGGAAAGTAGAACAGTCCATAGTCCATAAGTGATGGGTTGAACCAACAACACGATTTCAACAAGATTCATACAATAATATAAAAAATAGTTCATACAGAAATTCATAAGTTAAATAAAATACATTGCTAAAGCAACCAGAACAGTCCAACCATAATAGCAACATATGCATGAAAACGTGCTGGCTTTGTAACATTATATAAAGTGAAAGTTCCATCCATACATACACCATTGACAACCACTAGCCCCAATAATGGAACATTACAGTCAACAACAGCTACTCCTCTAAAGATATGTACTCAGTTTTCATTGTGGAGAAGCCAAGGCTCGTCACAATACTCTCCAAACCTTATATAGCAATGCCTAGCAAAAATCTTGGCTCCCCAAAGCTTGTACTATGAGTTATGAGGTTCTATATATAGCAAAGTGTGGGGTGACCCTTGACATTCTCCTTTGACCCTTGGACTACCCTCATGACTCTTCACTTAAAATAATGACTGTTCACATTCCACAAATGACACTTGGAATTTCACTTACAACATGTTTACAAAAATACAATTTCCACATATACCCACATGGGACAAAATAGGGTTGAGTCAGCATAACAAGATAAACAACATCATTGGGGTCTTGGGGAAGAACAAATCAGTAACCTCCTCATGGTAATCCTCAGTGACAAACTGATACCAAGCTTGGTACTACACTATTGTGTCCCCGTACTATTTGATGGCATCTTTGTCGGACCGAACTCTTACCTCCATGGCTTCCGGGTATATGGTTTTGAAACCTTTGTCCAACTCATCCTGAAGCATGTGCAACATTGTCCTAAGTGTGGTTGGACCAATGATGTACCTTTGCATGTTCTCTGCATTGAGCTGCAAGTCATCACTGGTGGCTACCCACATCAACTGCTATATGTACCTGTCGACATACAACATTACTTTGTTCTTCCTCATGGCTTGGGTGAGGGTTTTGATGGAAGGGATCTTATGCATTCAAACTATGACATCCAAAATCCTAAATAGTCATGCACAAGAAGCCTTAATTGTAGTGATGAGTGGAGGGAGGTACTCATAATTTTGGATCTCCATCTGAACACATATTTCATTAAATTTGGAATTAAATAGTTGATCTAGAATTTAAAAATAACCAAAAATGTCAATTCTAGTGATGACCTTGTAATAAAAAATTCCAATTTTAATGAAATATGTGTTTCTGAATCTGTACTTTATCTAGCTTAGCCTATGGATTGATCTTCTTGTGCAGGTAAAGTGGGGCTCCCTTCTACTTCATTGTCCATTCTTGCATGTGCGTAATAGAGTTGTGAATGTCTTTAATATTTTGGGTCATCTGTGCACACTGCTATTGAAAAGCGTATATATGGACAATCGCTTTGTGCACGATGACGAAAATTCTATACACCATCCACACAGTGGCCTCCAAAGTTGATATCTCTTCTACTATTGCTTTCTTCCTCTCTATCATGGCGGATCCTACAGAGTTCTCTTCTCTCTACCTGGCCTCTTGCAAGTCCTTCATCATTCGATAATTCTTTGCTATCAAGAGCTTAACTGTCGAACCCGTGGCTTTTTCATAAGCCTTAGAAGCCTCAACCATGGAAACTGGATGTCTTCTAACATCTGGTACAATCAACCTTTCCTCTGTGTTCACAGTTGATGTATGATCATTTGGTGGTTTCTTTCTTCATGCCTCTAAAATCCTCTAATGTGTCTCGTCAAAGGTCAGATTGTACAAATCTGTCTCTGGATCATCTTCAAGGAGAAAAAGTTTCTCCTTGCTCACTCAGGATTGGTTGTGGTTTTAGAGGTGGCAGGGATTATGGTACAACCTCGAATGCCCTTGACATGAGATCAATGTCTTATTTCTCTAGCTCATGTTCAGTCTACTGTTTGTTACCTTGACAAAATGATCAACCTATTGATAAACTCCTCGAACCTGCACCTGCTCACCCTTTTCATCATTGGCTGACTACTCTGCTGCTTCAACCTATATTTGTTTAGTTTTCTCTACAAGTGTGCCTTGTCCTTCTTCTTGTTCATGTTTCTTCCTTTCTTCGTTTTGTCTCCTCCCGCACTCCTATTCTTCTTTCAGCTTCTTCTCTGTCTCCTGCAATCTCCTTTCTGTCTCTTCCAATGTTTTCTTCTCCTTCTTTCTCTATGCTACTCTCCTGTCACGTTGTCACCTCTTTACTTCTATTTCGAAAGCTACTCTCTCAACAAGTGGATCTTCTTTGAAAATCTAAATCTTTCAAGGTATGGATCTCATACAACCCAATCTGTGAAGGAAGAATATGCCATGGCGCCTTCTTCCTCTTGTGCAGTGCTGCTGAAAACCCTATGGGGATGTGGTATGAAACCTCTTGGATGACCAAATTGTTCATGGAAAACCTCAGTAGCTCATTTAGAGGCTTCTTTGCACCAAACATTATGATGAAGGTGCCATTGGGTGAGGCATACAACTTTGCAATGTTCAGTAATTCATGCATCGCTTCATGGGACATGAAAGGTGGGTCATGTTAAAATATCATCTTGTACAGAGGGGTGATGAAGTGGCTAGAGAACCTCATCAAGAATCCTTAGTTGCTTCACTAAGAGAGAAACTTTCAGCAAACATTCACATCTTCCTCTGATAGTGTCCATGTAAAAAACATGCCAGGGAATTGCTGTTGGGCATAGATTGCATCAACTAGGTATGCAGAGATATAGAATCTTGCTTGTCCATCCTTATGCAGATTCCAGGCATTTGACACATGCACTTTCAGTTGAAGAGCCAACATGTCCGACCAGTTGATAGGCCTTCCTTCATTTTCCAAGTGATCCAACATAACAACCCAACTTTAAGGGAAGGTATCCGTGCTCTCTTTGCCATTGAGTGACATGTAAAGATGACTAGGAGTTGGTAAGCCTTATTGAGTGATTTCATGTTGTAGACCTGGTGGGATGTTGTCCTGAACTTCGATGGCCCTTTTACCCAATGCTTCAAGATATCTCTTGAGTTCACATTGTTGTTGGGAGTGAAGAACAATGCATCCATGTAGGTCACTAACTGTGGCAAGTGGTACATCTGATGGTAGTTTTCCATCCTAAAGGTGGCAAGTTGTGTTCCAGTGGCTCTGATCAGTGTCATAATCTTAGGATTAGTATGTGACAACCCAGTGAATGATATATGTGCACGGGAAGGTGGGGTACCTGCATGCAACCCTGTATAAGTCTTTCTTATGAATTTTGACATAGACTGGATGATCTTCTAGATCTTCCTTGAAAGTCCCTGCAAATATGTCCTTTATTTCTTTCCATGTGATCTTCATGTCCTTCTCTACAAACAACTCCATGTCTGCATAGACGAGAAAGTTTATTGGCACCTGTTAAACCACATCTCTAGTGCTTCTCTCTACAATGTGCTTTGATCCATCTCTCTTGGAAACCATCATGCATTTACTACTGAGAGACTGCTCAACAAATGATGTCCCTGGAGATAGAGTGAACACTCACGACAAGAAAATGTTAGTTCAAAATGTCAATGCACTTCAAGGATCAATCATTCAACAAGTTGGGTGACTATTGGGCAATATTACGCAGTAGTGAATCTTAGAGGTTGGGAGGATATCAGCTGGAACTGTACATTGCATAGTCCCAACTACTAGTGAGATGAAATGCCTACTAGAATTACACAGAGTGCATTCTAGTGAGGTTGATTGTTGACTAGAACTTCACAATGTGGAGTTTAGTCAAGCTTGACTGCTGGTTGGGACTGCGCATTGCGTAATCCTAGTTGGAGGGGCTGGGCACTCTCTCCTAGAACTGTATAGAGCACAGATGGAGGCTAGTGACAGGAATTCTCCGTGTAATTCTTTGGGTTAGGGTAGAGCCTCGAGTTTAGGAATGCATAGAGCATGCCACTTAAAGCAAGATCTGAGCCAAGGCAACCTAGATCTTCCCAGGGGCGACTTGAAAAAGAGTAGATGTAAAAGTGAAAGCAAAGGATGATGTAGATAGGAGTGAATGATCATGCATGAAATAAAATCCAATGCAGAAATTAGTCAAATGGATGAATAATGAAGCCAATGGAGAGGGTTGCTGCAACGACAACCGTCATTGCAAAACAATGTTATGCATGTGACACTTAGGAAAGACTATGGAAAACTTGAAAGAACACATATACAAGTTAAAACAAAATTAGTGGTTGTTCAATAAAACATGCAAACAACACTTACACAAGTGAAGGAAATAAAAGCGACAAAAAAAGCAACAAAAGACTTGAAGAGAAAAACTGACCCAGAAACACTGCACCGATTGTGCCAAAGGTTCCTAAATGCTTTGGGAATGCCAGAGCTCCAATATCGAATCTGTATAATGAGATATAGGGAGTTGTTTAAATATATTTGGTAGATTTAGGGTTTATGACGCACATGCCACAAATCTAGTAAAACACGACACTTGGCGAGAAGTTTCTAAAATCAACCTGCTTGTAACTTCCAGTGATAAAAATAGATCCTTATTTTTTAGGGATTCTTTTTGCTTTTTTCGTTTTTCTTTTTTGAGAAAGGGTTTTCATGCAGACACGGGAAGATTGAAAAATTTTGGAGGGAACCAAGTAACTTGTCAGCACACGCATTAGAAAACAACATGAGGAATGCTGTTGCACAATTCTTGTGTTGAGTGGCTTTGCCTACCTCTCATGCTTTATGAAATTTCCCAGCTGAAGACAAGCCGTCAGCTAGATCTGAGAATTCTTGAGCTGAAGGTCATGGTTAGGATGTTCTGTGCAATTTCTCTGAACAAGGTTATCTTCCTAACTACTCTGCGCATTTATGGAGAGTAGTGCTAACTTCCAGGCTCCTCTGCGCAATTCCTAAGAGTAAGGCTAATTTCCCTCTAGGATTGTGTAGTTTGCCAACATAGCGCAAGAACCGGATGTGAATTAAGTCACGTGGTCAGCTTTTGGTTGGTCAGGAAAACAAGTTAGTGAAGACAAGCTACAAAGTGAAAGATAAAATCAAATAAAACACAAGTACCTGAGCAATTCAAGATATGCTGCTAAGCTACTGAGGAGGGAGGATCCAAAACAAAATAAAGGAAAAATTTTGGAGGGTGGTTGCAGCCACTACAATAGTGACACACTAGTAGAACTAGAACTCTCTCTATGGCCCGTGTTTCGTGTAAATCGAGGCTAACTCCTCTAGAAGTATTGTTAGATTCTTTGATCATCATGGCTTCCTCCCTAGCTTGAGTTAAATATATAGTCTCGCCCATTCTCTTGATCAATCGGCACACATACCAATCCAAGTCAGTTGAGTTGTTTCAATCTGGGATGAGGGGTATATTGATGCATAAGTAATATAGTCTGTCATATTTTTAGTTTCATCTATGATATTGCTCCACTACCTGCAGGCCATGACAGTACCCCGACGAAGTCACGTAGGAACACAAGAATTGCTCCACTAATAGTGATCCTAGTCAGTACCCTGGAAGATTTACTTTCATCAAATATCTGCATAGGAATCCTTTCTCTTCTTTCACCTTTATTTATTTTTCATTTTTCATTTCTTTTTTTTTTCTTCAGAGAATTGTGCATAGGCACTTATTTATTCATGAGGCAGAGAGGGATCCTGACTTATTGAGAGCAGAAGAGGTTGTTCCTTTAGAGAAGTATGTTATATATATCTCTGACATACTTGTTAAGGTTTCCCCCCTCAACTTACTCTACTTGACTGAGCTGGCATGGGTTAACCGAATAAACTCTAAACATAATGTATTTTCCATCAGGGTATCATCGACTGAAGACAACAAGGTATTCATAAAGAGAGAGGAAAATAGACAACCAATTGTTGATAATTATACAATTCCTCTTGTACTTTACCCTGCTTGTCTCAAGAGCCAAACACAATTTCATGTGAAGCTAAACTATGGGTGCATAACAAGCAAAAAAAAGAAACAAGAAAAGGAAATAAGTAGGTGAAACCAAAAATATTAAAGAAAATAAAATAAGAAGAAAAAACTACTCCTACTTCTACGCTAAATAGTGCATGGGCCTACTTACATAAATTAATACTTCCAATGTATCCACCAGCACATTAGTTGGCCCATGTTGGTGAAGGCATAGTCAACGAGAAAGATATTCAAATAAACCAACACACAAGAAACATAAGACAGTCAAAACCAACACGTTTAAATTTTGAATGCATCCACAGAAAAGAAAAGAGTAAAATCACAAGAAAAACACTATGTTGACATACCATGCTTTTGCAACACACTGTGTGCAGACGATGAGCATGTACACTGTTTTGACTGTGAAAAATGAGAAAACATGAAAAAGGAAGAGAAATTTCACTTAGCAAGAGTGCTTGTTGTGTATGATTCCTATAATGCATGAGCGATGGGATCATTTCATTATGGTGGAGGATTTAAAATATGTGAACTAGATTGATCTTTAATTAAAACGTGAGGGTGATGAGGAGCCTGAGGTGTTTAAACAAATTTCTGATGAGAAGCGGAACTAACCTCAAGACGGTGAGGACCTGACATAACCATGAGTGCATGCTGAAGTGTCTTGACAACTTGAGGGGTTTCCACTTCATCATGAGGTGGATTGTCAAAAACTTGTGGCTTGGAAATATCACTTGTGAATGAATTAACAACATGATCGAATGAAGGAGTAAAGACATCATGACAGCCACGATCAGAACATTCAATATGTTCATCAACATCCTCATGATATGACGAATCATACATAGGGGTTGATGTGAAACAAGAATGTTCATCCCCTAAGTTTTCAGAAATAAAAGATGATAGATTGGAAGGATTTTGAAAGAAAGACGTGTCCTCTTCTCAATCAAATGATAAATTGACATCCATTGTGTTCTATGAATGGTCAGAAGTAGGAACATCTGGGAATGAATTTTCACAATATAAATCAGAAATTGATCCAGATTTAAACAGAAACACAACAAATTACAAAGATAACCATAAAAACAGAGATGCAACGGAAATAATACTTCATTTCATTAATGTAAAATATTGAAATATGCTTACAAACATAAATGGAAATAAACCAGCTAGGGCGATGCTAGCTTATCTCTGAGAAGAGATGTTGCGGCTACATGCCTCTGAACTGCCTTACAATGAGGATCAAGGGCCCTCTTATTATCGAACAATAAGAGAAAACCCTGAACAACCAAAACCCTAACCTGAGGAGATGTAACACCAAGAGTTTATGGGCCCTGTTGGGGTGAGTTGGACAACCAACTTCCTGGGGTCGTGACTTGGTCATATTATCTCTGTTTGATGCGCATGAAACCATTGGAAAGATCTCTCTGAGGATTACGATGAAAAATATGATTTTAGACCGAAAATCATGGTATATTTCCAAAAAAACGTCGTTTAGGGCCTCAAAACGGCTCTGGAAGTTTAAGACCCAAAAAACTGCTAAAAATAGTAAACTGTGCTACGATTAAGGAAACTGAAAAACTGAAAGAAGCAATGGTGGGGATCCAAGTGGAATTGCTGGGTGGCCACCAATACCCACCTAGATAATTCCTCCCCCCTTAGGAAGTAATGGTGCCCATTGCGTTGAGTTCCTCCATGAGATGAGGAAACTTCTATTGAACTTGGTCCCTAGTGAGCCACTTGCCCTGGTGAAGGAGTTGGCCTACTTTGACAACTCGATACAGTTGGATATTTTGCTGGTGAGTGTGCTTGATCTATGTGTCCATGATCCAATCAACTGTAGCTTGTTCCATGCAATCTAAATTTAACTCTGTGGGTGTGAGCTGTTCTGCAATGTTAGATGTGTCTAGTAATGGTGGAAAGTATGCCTGAAGGCGGTCCACATTGAAAACTGGGTGCAGGCCAAGGAATGTAGGAATGCTGAGCTCAAATGCATTATCTCCTACAACTTTGGTAATGGTGCAAGGACCATATCAGAGTGGTCTGAGATTTTGATAGGCTCTGGTAAGGTGTTCCTTTTGAATATGCAACCAAACTTTGTCACCCACCTGAAACTTGTGTGGAACCCGATGTTGATCATGTCGCTGCTTGTACTTGGCATTTGATTTCTCTAGAATTTCATTGACTTGTTGGCGAATATGTTGGATGTGCTCAATCAAGCTGTTTTCGTTATCTGTTTTGGACTGGACATGAACAAAATCTTTGTGAGTAGCTGCAAATGGTATGGCCACATCAATGGGACATAGTGGCTGGAATCCCAAGCCCACCGCAAAAGGGATGTGGCCAGTCGAGCCGTGGAGAGCCTGGTTGTAGCTGTGCTGAACATAGGGCAGGCTCTCATCCCATGTGCATGGATGCTTTGAGTTGTACATGCATAGAATGTGTACAACCATCCTATTGACAACCTCTATTTGGCCATTAGTTTGAGGATGGAAGGATGTGGACTTAGTGATCTTGGTGTCTAGCATCGACTAGAGACTAAACCAAAATGTATTGAGGAACCTACTGTCTTGATTTGAGATGATAGACTGTGGGATCTCAAAGTGTACCCACACTCGTTCAAAGAAGAGTTTAGCAGTGGCTTCGACTGTGATATTCTTCTTGTAGGCCACCATAATGGCCATCTTTGAGGACTTGTCGATGACCACAAAACACAGTTGTTTCCATGCTTAGTGGAAGGAATGCCTAACATGTAATCCATGGAGATGGATTCCCAAGGTCGACTAGGGGTAGGCAGCGTGGTATAGAGGCCTTGCTTCTTGATGGTCAGTTTGGAAATGGCGCAGGTGGTGCATTATCTAATGTACTTCCCGACATCCTGTCGAAGATTCGGCCAATCGAAATACTTTTGCAGTACTACTGCCATTTTCTCAACCCCAAAATTCCCAGCAGTGGTCAACTGAGGCAATCTGCAACACTATTGGTGCTTCCCTTCTTATACTTGATATTCAATTTGAATTGTTGCAGGAATGTGGACCACTTCTGATGGTGATCATTTTGTAATTTCCCTTAGGTCTGTATGAACTATAGGGGTCAGTGGTTTGTGTGGATGACCATTTCCTTCCCCCAACTTAATGCTTCCATTGTCCGTAGGCCTGCACAATGGAATACATCTCTTTTTCATAAGTGGGATACTTCCAGACTGTGTCTGAAAGTGTCTCACTATGATATGCCACTGGATGCTCATGTTGAGTAAGGACTACCCCAATAGCATAGTCAGAGGAATCTGTCTCTGTTGGGTTGTGTTATATTCTTTCCACATAGTTAACAGGGGGTTTGAGGGGTACCCGTAACCCCACTTTATGGGGTCCGGGGCAGCGCCGTGGAAAATTTTGGTTTTGGACCCTATGTTAGGTTGGGCGGACCCACCTATGGTTTTGTGCATGATTTTCGCACATGTTTTTTGGACGCGATGGTTTTCGGTC
>APFE031375075.1:0-15739 GCA_000404065.3 Pinus taeda
GTCATGCAATCTGTTCCTCGATCTTGCTCCATCGAGTCTCCATCATCTTCGGTCGACACGACTTCCTCTTCCGGGCCAACAACCTCTTCTATGACCTCGAGAAGTCCTTCTCGTCCAAGTACCATGTTAATGCCTTCGGCAATGATCACCACGAAGTCCAAAAGCCTTTTGCATCCTTCCACCTGTACGGGTACATTTCGTACCTTACCCACTGCCATGTTCCACACGGGCATTTCCCATTCGTCCATGGTAGCCAGCAACCCTGCCTCTTCCGCAAACCTTGCCGACATAAAGTTATTAGAACCCGTACCTGCCAATGCTTGAACTTCTCTGCCATAAACTTCCAAAGTTACAAAGCCTGGATGGCCCTCCATCTTTGCCTGTCAACAGCTCCTCGTCCAAGTCTTCGTGAGCAACCTTTGCTCAAACAGCTCTCCAACCGAGCTCTGATACCATCTGTCATGCCCCTATACTTTTTTTTTGCGTTATAAGGGGTGCGGCACCGCCTTACGCCGGGTTTGGGCGTATACGGACTACGCCTTACACACGTCCACTTCAATCTACCTTTGTCAACTTAAGGTTATGTCTGTGAACTTCATAAACCAATTCTTTATTTTAAAGCATATAATTAACATCAATATAATTCCTAATTGTATTTGTTAACTTATATCCAATTCACATCTGCATAAATAATAAACACAACAACGCCAATAATATGAGAGGGGTCAACTTCCAAATAGTTGCACCCCGAAACCAGTTTATTATTCTGCCGACTGTTACAATTACGTGAGCCACACTAGTCTCACGGTTTTATCACAACAGGCTCACAGCCTTTCAGATCATAGACTGGCGGTTGGCACTCCGTGCACTGTCGCCCAGTCCCACATCGACTCTTTGCTGCTGTTTCACAGTATTGTCACGAGCTTCTGTCTGAAGTAGTTGTCGGGCCGTCTGCGCTCTTGCTGGATCCGCTCAACCGTATGACAGTTCCTCCAAGCGACACCTGTTTACTGCTGAGTGATGATAATCTTTCCCGGTCCTCGGCCTATCCTCGAACAGTTATCCTTAAGTGCATTTCGGATCTCTTTGGTCGGACTCCCTGAACAATTGAACCACCGCCACGTTGCTGGTCTTCGTCCGCTGAACAGTCACCACTGCCACTTGGCTTTCGTTCACTTGGACTGTTATACCGCTACCGCTTTAACTGGTGTCTGTTGTTCGATCCGCCACAACTTAGACCACTACCGCACCGATGTCTTCGTTGTTCCTTCTTGCTGCTCGATGTGCGTATAGTAGAGTGACTGTCTCCCGCTATCGTTCTTCAACCCGAACTTACTGTATGCGCATCAGTCCACTCAATCAACCCACTGTAATCGGTCCACCCGTCGACAGCCTCCACGACTGTGGCTATGCTTCGACCTCGCCCTCCGACTACTACCAACTGTTGTATCAATCGGTCACCCACCGGTTCTATTTACGAACGTACGCCTCTGTGCCTTCTTAAAACCGACCTTATCCACCGATCATCCCCTTTTCACACGACTGTGTATCCGAACCTCGAACTCGATCTCAGTTCCAGTCTGTTAACCGATCTCCTTCCCCGAGTCAAGACTCCACTACTCCAAGCCAGTATGCGAAGTTCTCCTTGGATTAGACGCGCATTGCTGCGCTCATTCTTCGACTCCTTTGCGCTCCTGTGGAAGACCCGAAAGATCGTTGATGGTTTAAGCCTCTGCCTCATCCACCTATATATATGCTCTTCGATGGCCATTTATTCACGTAAGCCGACCCTTCAAATTCATAAAGTTCCACCGCCATACCAATTTATCTGTCGGTTTTTACTTTACGTTATTTTTACTGCCATATGCGTCCACGTGTCCGCATATAATCCCGCATGTCCATTATGCTGTCGGCTTTGTCCATGGCCGACAGTTCATGCGTTATTATTATGGGACCTCCGCATATTTTTTCTCACATACGTGTCTCTCACTCACGTATTTTCTATCCATCGTTGAACTGTTATGCGTATATGGCTCCCCATACCACGTGTCCACATCTGCACTTTAATAATATTTAAATGGCTAATTCCATATATTAATATATGCGCTCCATAAAATATATTCCTGCTTTATGTGTCCACGGCTGTCCATACCTGCACTTTATATTATTTTAATCCTTTCCACATATTTTAATATATGTGCTCATATAATATTTGTCCCCCTTATTTCTTCATGGCCGCCCATCGTCCATATGTAAGGTCCCAAATATTATATTCTTTGCGTTATATCGATTTCTCCACACATATCTCATGTGCATTCGGTCTCATATAACATAAGATCCTTCATCATACGATATACACATCTTTGTAGATTACATGTGTCACATTCTTAGTAATGTCGCCCACATAGTTCGTTCGTTCGTTCGGCGTTCGGGCGGGTGGGCGCACTATCGTGTCGCCCACCGCCATCGTCCCAACGATCCCCAATGTGCCAAACTGTTATGTCTTCGGGCGCCCGTCCTCCGACGTTTGCCCTTGCTGCCCGTGTGCCCCCTCCATTGCACCGGTGATGATGTCCTATCGTGTCGGGCTCTTGAACGGAACCTTGGGTGGGGACGTCGTTCGTCGACGTTCGGGCCGCCCGCTGTCGTGCGGCGCGCCCAGTTCTCGGGGCGTTACATCCTCCCCCACCTTATTCCGTTGTCGTCCTCGACAACCTCCATACCATCGTGCCCTCTTTGGTCCTCCATACCAAGTCGCCCTCCCGTTTTGTAATCCTGTGTACGGTCCAGGAGTGTGCATCCCATACTACACCAAATCGGAAATTAGGCATCGATCCGGCTCCTTAATGTTTCAGACCTCCAAGTCACCATGTACGGATCTCCCCATGTCACAAAGCAAGTCTATCTGCTCAAGCATCCATGCCGGGTTACACTTCATCGGATGTCAGTGAGAGTCATCTCCACAAGTGTACCCACAATAAGTTGTCGCATCAGACTGCCATGTTCGGTTCGGTCACCAACCTCATCGTCAACCACGTGCCCTCTTCAACTGTTCACGAGTCATGCCGGGCACTTAGCCATATGGCTAAAGCATGACTCAATCGTTTGACACGATCATCGGGTTCCACCCTTGTCCCGAGCCCTCGTGCTTCTCACCGTGAAGTCACAAGTGCTCTCACCAAGTTTTGCAATCGTTGTCAAATCCTGCTTCTTCATACAAGGTTCCCCCTTGTATCTCCAAGGTCGGATGTCTTCCGGTCTTGGCAAACTGCCTTTGCCACCTTCTGCATCCATTGAATACTCCATCGTCATCACCCATGGCACGGTCCTCCACCGTTTCGGCAAGCTGCTCTTGCCTTTTCTCGCACACGGTCTATCGGCCAAAAGTTCATATGAGTCCTTCGTATCGCTGTCGTGAGGTCTCTCTATGGGAGTACCTTCACTTACACCTGTATGCCGCCTGCCCGATTGTGGTTCAACTTGATCCAATTCAAGTTCATCCCCACCTATCGTCATTTCTTCAACATCATTAGTCATGCAATCTGTTCCTCGATCTTGCTCCATCGAGTCTCCATCATCTTCGGTCGACACGACTTCCTCTTCCGGGCCAGCAACCTCTTCTATGACCTCAAGAAGTCCTTCTCATCCAAGTACCATGTTAATGCCTTCGGCAATGATCACCACGAAGTCCAAAAGCCTTTTGCGTCCTTCCACCTGTACGGGTACATTTCGTACCTTACTCACTGCCATGTTCCACACGGCCATTTCCCATTCGTCCATGGTAGCCAGCAACCCTGCCTCTTCCGCAAACCTTGCCGACATAAAGTTATTAGAACCCGTACCTACCAATGCTTGAACTTCTCTGCCATAAAATTCCAAAGTTACAAAGCCTGGATGGCCCTCCATCTTTGCCTGTCAACAGCTCCTCGTCCAAGTCTTCGTGAGAAACCTTTGCTCAAACAGCTCTCCAACCGAGCTCTGATACCATCTGTCACGCCCCTATACTTTTTTTTTGCGTTATAAGGGGTGCGGCACCGCCTTACGCCGGGTTTGGGCGTATACGGACTACGCCTTACACACGTCCACTTCAATCTACCTTTGTCAACTTAAGGTTATGTCCGTGAACTTCATAAACCAATTCTTTATTTTAAAGCATATAATTAACATCAATATAATTCCTAATTATATTTGTTAACTTATATCCAATTCACATCTGCATAAATAATAAACACAACAACGCCAATAATATGAGAGGGGTCAACTTCCAAATAGTTGCACCCCGAAACCAGTTTATTATTCTGCCAACTGTTACAATTACGTGAGCCACACTAGTCTCACGGTTTTATCACAACAGGCTCATAGCCTTTCAGATCATAGACTGGCGGTTGGCACTCCGTGCACTGTCGCCCAGTCCCACATCGACTCTTTGCTGCTGTCTCACAGTATTGTCACGAGCTTCTGTCTGAAGTAGTTGTCGGGCCGTCTGCGCTCTTGCTGGATCCGCTCAACCGTATGACAGTTCCTCCAAGCGACACCTGTTTACTGCTGAGTGATGATAATCTTTCCCGGTCCTCGGCCTATCCTCGAACAGTTATCCTTAAGTGCGTTTCGGATCTCTTTGGTCGGACTCCCTGAACAATTGAACCACCGCCACGTTGCTGGTCTTCGTCCGCTGAACAGTCACCACTGCCACTTGGCTTCCGTTCACTTGGACTGTTATACCGCTACCGCTTTAACTGGTGTCTGTTGTTCGATCCGCCACAACTTAGACCACTACCGCACCGATGTCTTCGCTGTTCCTTCTTGCTGCTCGATGTGCGTATAGTAGAGTGACTGTCTCCCGCTATCATTCTTCAACCCGAACTTACTGTATGCGCATCAGTCCACTCAATCAACCCACTGTAATCGGTCCACCCGTCGACAGCCTCCACGACTGTGGCTATGCTTCGACCTCGCCCTCCGACTACTACCAACTGTTGTATCAATCGGTCACCCACCGGTTCTATTTACGAACGTACGCCTCTGTGCCTTCTTAAAACCGACCTTATCCACCGATCATCCCCTTTTCACACGACTGTGTATCCGAACCTCGAACTCGATCTCAGTTCCAGTCTGTTAACCGATCTCCTTCCCCGAGTCAAGACTCCACTACTCCAAGCCAGTATGCGAAGTTCTCCTTGGATTAGACGCGCATTGCTGCGCTCATTCTTCGACTCCTTTGCGCTCCTGTGGAAGACCCGAAAGATCGTTGATGGTTTAAGCCTCTGCCTCATCCACCTATATATATGCTCTTCGATGGCCATTTATTCACGTAAGCCGACCCTTCAAATTCATAAAGTTCCACCGCCATACCAATTTATCTGTCGGTTTTTACTTTACGTTATTTTTACTGCCATATGCGTCCACGTGTCCGCATATAATCCCGCATGTCCATTATGCTGTCGGCTTTGTCCATGGCCGACAGTTCATGCGTTATTATTATGGGACCTCCGCATATTTTTTCTCACATACGTGTCTCTCACTCACGTATTTTCTATCCATCGTTGAACTGTTATGCGTATATGGCTCCCCATACCACGTGTCCACATCTGCACTTTAATAATATTTAAATGGCTAATTCCATATATTAATATATGCGCTCCATAAAATATATTCCTGCTTTATGTGTCCACGGCTGTCCATACCTGCACTTTATATTATTTTAATCCTTTCCACATATTTTAATATATGTGCTCATATAATATTTGTCCCCCTTATTTCTTCATGGCCGCCCATCGTCCATATGTAAGGTCCCAAATATTATATTCTTTGCGTTATATCGATTTCTCCACACATATCTCATGTGCATTCGGTCTCATATAACATAAGATCCTTCATCATACGATATACACATCTTTGTAGATTACATGTGTCACATTCTTAGTAATGTCGCCCACATAGTTCGTTCGTTCGTTCGGCGTTCGGACGGGTGGGCGCACTATCGTGTCGCCCACCGCCATCGTCCCAACGATCCCCAATTTGCCAAACTGTTATGTCTTCGGGCGCCCGTCCTCCGACGTTTGCCCTTGCTGCCCGTGTGCCCCCTCCGTTGCACCGGTGATGATGTCCTATCGTGTCGGGCTCTTGAACGGAACCTTGGGTGGGGACGTCGTTCGTCGACGTTCGGGCCGCCCGCTGTCGTGCGGCGCGCCCAGTTCTCGGGGCGTTACATCTAGTCTAGATCAATGAATACCCACTCTGGCTAATATCCCATGTGTGAATATATCTTACAAGTTAAAAGGAATTCCCATCTGAATGACATGGAGAGGAGAATGGGCAGCAGATTGAGTGCCTTGTTTCTGCTCTTGCTACTTGCAATAAGCTTTGGTATGCTATTGTTCTAGATATATTTGAATTTTCTTGGATCCATCCACTAGTTTAAAGAGGGTGTGTAGGTACTAGATTAATCACTAGTATTATAGTCTAGATCAATGAATACCCACTCTGGCTAATATCCCATGTGTGAATATATCTTACAAGTTAAAAGGAATTCCCATCTGAATGACATGGAGAGGAGAATGGGCAGCAGATTGAGTGCCTTGTTTCTGCTCTTGCTACTTGCAATAAGCTTTGGTATGCTATTGTTCTAGATATATTTGAATTTTCTTGGATCCATCCACTAGTTTAAAGAGGGTGTGTTGTTACTAGTTTAAACTAACTGATTGATTCATTTATTTTTGGTGATCATGATCAAAGATGCAGGCAGAGGTTGCAGAACGGCGGACATGCTTGTCCCAGAGCCACAGGTTTCATGGATATTGTGTGAGAAGCTCCAACTGCAAACAGATTTGCCAAACAGAGAGGTTTTTAACTTGCCGTATATAGTTTCTTAGCCCTGCAACGAATGTAGCTTGTGACTACTCACAATAAGTCATTTTCAGTTTGACGCTATCCTACTCATAAATTGAGTTGGATCAGAGAATTTACATTCTTTATTCATTCTCATAAACTGAGATGGATCAGAGAATTGACATTTTTAATTCATTCTCATAAGGCCTAGCTTCACTACCTTAGAGCTACCTCTAAGATGACGATATAACTATTTGGAGATATAACTATTTGGAGTTTGTAAATAGTTAATTAATATCTTTTCCAAATAAATCCACACCATAGAATACAGTTGAATTAATTTAACTGTAATCACCTTACCAGTCTTTGTTTTGTTTGAAGCTTCACCCTTGTTTTCTTGGTCAAAAGCCACATATTCTCCTTGCCCATCTTTGTTTTGTTTGAAGGTTCAACCTTGTTTTCTTTGTCAAAAGCCACATAATCTGTCGGGAGTTTTCTTATCCTTACCTGTTCAGCTAAATCATTCTCCATAGAATCCCCTACATAACTTGGATTTTTGTTATTTATTTTGTGTACAGGGAGTTTGATTTTGGAAAAGACAAAGTTGATTTGCCTTTGCTATAAGTTTTATCCTTAAAATGTTTGGGCTTATGATTTAAATGAATCTTACTTCCAGTGGAAATCTGTATGCCATCACGGTTCAGGTATCTCACTGATTAGCTTTCCACTTTGATGTAGATTTAGATTTCATCCAAGCTTTCCACTTTAATGCAAATCTAGATTTTAGCTAGGTTTATTTCTCCTTTCTAGCATTGTGACTTTGCTCATCTGTATTGCAATCAATGTACATGGATTTTATATGATTTCTCCAATTTAATTTATCTCACATTTTATGCTTCCTGGGTACAAGCAAGAGAGAGTTAGGTTGGAGATAATAACGTGGTCCCTTTTACACAAGGTCAGACATAATTCACTGGACACCTCCCTTTGGCACTATCCCTTACAATTATATAGAGCGCATGTGCACACAAGATGCATGCATCATTGATGCATTGATTCGTCAATTGCCTTCTTCCAAGTAAGTAGTCTAAACTTGAATTTAGGATTCCTCTATCTCGACTACTATATTTGAAACACGTTGAGTAGAGTTTTGAGTAGAGTTTGTTGTAAAATTACTCGTCCGTCTATTTCAAAACTACATCCTAGAATTTGAAGGACTTGAACTTCGTCTGGTCATTCGGGTTTCGATCGATGATAGAAAGGCTTCTTCCAACCTAACTTGTTAATTAAAATTTATTCATTTTAGAGTGAAGCCATATTAGCATGATTATTTTGTATTCAAATAAGGCCCAGGGCAGCTCTGGGTCCCTTGCACTTATTGTAGTGTTCAAATTGAAGAACAACATCCCTTCCGTCGATGGTAGCTTGTGCATTTCTCAAATTTGAATCCCCTATCCAGATGTCTAGAGAGCCATATTCGGGTAAAGCCAAAGCCTTAACCATTACTTAACTTGCAGGCCTTGCCCCTTCTTCGAACAAGTTGAAGTTGTAACTTACGCTCTAAACTTTCAAAGATTAAATGAACTCCAATTATTGAATTTCGATTCCCAATAATAACATAGTTAATTAAATGTTTCTGTGAAGGATGATGAATTGTTACAAATTTCCGATGGTTCCCCAAAAAAAATGGGAAGAAGTCAAAAGGTTTAGTCCCTATGGTTTAAACACAACCTGAGCAAGCATCTACCATAATGTTGACGAATACATCCTCCAATACTAGCCTAAACAATTACAAGGTTTATGGCATAGCTACCAAATACTCCCGTATCGGAGAAATAAATACAGAAATTCGGCAATTCGTTCGAACATTCAATAATTCGATGAAAAATCAATTCGGTTTATTGTAGGGATTTACAGAAAATTCACCGTTTATTGCGGGGCTTTGTTAATTTGAGTTCTCTAGAATAGTAAGATAGTAATCTTTAAGCACAAAATAGATAATTGCTTGATGGCATGTCGGGAATGGAAAGGTTGCTGGATTGTAGGTAGGAAATGGAAACAAATTTTGAGCAGGTAGGGAATGGAAACAAGTTCAGAGTGGAGAAAATTTTCCAAGAAAATTTTTCAATTTTCAAGTTAAAGGATTTAAAACACTAAGATAATAAATAAAGTAAAATCTTGAAAAGTAAATTTTACAATAATGAATTGATTTTCTAAATATAATATATTTATATTAAGAGAAATCTTATAAAAGTATTTTTTAATTTTTAATTTTTAAATATGTATTAATTATAAAAGATTTTAGATAAAATTTGAAATTAAAGAAAGGTAGTTTTGAGTTTAGAACATTTAATTTCTAAATAAATGCTAATCATAAAACATTTTTATATAAGATTTGAAAGTAAGAGGGAAGTTTTGAATTTGAAAAGAAAAACGATTTTTGGAGATAAGACAAATGTGATTATAGTTTTGGTAAGTAAACTGTAATTTTAAAATTGTTTATATTGATTAAAATTATTAAAAAATATTTAAATTTCAAAATGAGTGGGAAAAAATTGATAAAACATTATTGTTACAAGAAAAAGAGTATAAATATTTAAAAGTTTAAGATATCTATTTTCGAATTTTTTCGGAATTGAAAATTTTCCAACTAATTTTTATGGTATCGAATTCGAATCCGAATTTGAATTGGAACTTAGTAACTATGGTTTATGGACAACTATTTGAAATGCACTGAAGTGCGAAATGCCTGTACATAGACATGAGTCCTAGATAAACCTTTGGGAGATGGCGTGCTTGATGAGATGTGGAAAACCATATGATTCAAAGATCTCATCATAGAGACTAGGCAAAAGGTGGGTGTGCATGTGCTCCTTTAATGAATACTCTATGTGGTTCGAGAAGTCCAGGGAGTGGAGCTCCACAGTGATGTCCAAACGGTAACGCCAGAAAGGTAGTTCACGAGGCGTTTTTTTATCCCAGTATGGTTGTTATTAAGCAAGCTGGTGAAAAGATTGGCCTACCTTCATATGAGAGCCAATGTTCACAAAGAGATAGGAGAGCCATACCAGTATAGATACCAACTATTCAGTACAATTACAATTGCCAATGATAAGCTTCCTGGGTCTGACCATGTATGCTCGAATAACTCCACTTGTAAATGGAATGCTCAACAAAGCTCAAATATATCCAGTTGTAAATGGAAAACCCACTTTTCCACACGTTTATTTCAGGATTTGAGATGAATCTTACGCGGAAGCGCTTTGTCTCCATTATAAAAAGAATGACCAAAGCCCTTGAAGTAACATGGAGATAGCGACAAGAGTAAAGAAAGGAGAAACACCTTTTCTGGTTGAAATTGATCCAATAGTTGCAGAGGAAGAAGCAAGAGTAGCTAAAGCAGAGCAAAAGGCAGCTCTTGACAGTGAAGCTTGACAGTGCACCCAGTATATGAACCAGCACATACCAACGCATATTATATGCATAAGCTATGTTTTAATGATCTCTAATATGTGCACTTGTTTAATCATCTAATCTATGCTATCTATAGGATACAACAATATCCTGTAGCTGGAAATGATTGCCCTGGAAACTTTACATAGGCAGGAAACTTTACACACGCAGTTTCCGTTAACCCAGAAGTAAGGGATAGCGATGGCACTGAACTAGAGCCTTTTGGTCAATGAATTATAGTGGCACCTTTAATAGTTTTCCACCTTCAACTTTCACAATATTTAATAGCTTAATAGCTTGGTTTCACAATATATCCTACTTCCAGTTTGCAGAATGCAACCCAGCCCAACTCAACTTCCAATTTGTAGAATACAGCCCAGCCCAACTCAACCGGCACTTCCAGCACTTTCAGGTTTCACAATATATCCTGGTCAATAATCTTCTATACGAAATACTTTGCTTCTTGATATTCTTGCCGATCGATTTAAAGATCAGGTTTTGTGCGATAAATATTGTGAATTTGATGACTCGGTCCACTTCTGTGCGAATTGCTATTATTCATCATTTTCCATAGAAGCAATTCTGGACTTTTTACATACAGGAAATTATTATATTTTACTAATTATTAGTGTAGATATATTTTTCAGATTTTCATTAGTTTACACTTTGATGAATTTGATACCATCGGATGCTTATTCTCGACAATATCATTCTCCAGAGACATGTATTTTCTATGTATACCTGCCGAAGCTATGACACTGATATTTCTTTATTTTTAATCATTTCGTAAGAATCTTGGGGTGTAAATGTGCTAATAAAAAGGTTGTTTAAGGTTGCTTTCTTGAAAGTGAAACTAGAATATTTGACATTTTGTGGAACACCTGCAAACCCATGTTCGTTAGACAGTGAATGCTTTAGATTTTGCTTTGTTTCGGAGTACTTTCCTTGGGAACGCTGTGGATGCTGGTGAATTCTACAATTACTAACAATTGTAAAACTGTTTTATGACACTTGAAATATGCATGTGCATGTGGTTTGTAGTATGTAGGAATTCAACACTTCCGGCGTAAAATTATGTTACCTTAATCTGCATGTTGCATAGTGGTTAATTATCATAGTGTTGCGTAAAGCCCCTAATATTGTGCAAAATTTTTAACCTAGTATGCATACTGGCATGAATAGTCACATATTCAAAAATACGGCAAAAGGCTCTGCTATTTCTGCATCCAATTTACAATTTTGGATTGTTTTCCTTTCGATCCGTGACTGTTTTGCTCCCTTGTGTCAAATGCAATAAGGAACTCCGCTCCTTACAACGTTCCAAGGAACTCCGCTCATTACAACGTTGCAAATTCAAGTTCTGTGTAAATCTTGCAAGTAATAGGGTTGTATTGTACAATGTAGGACGCATAAGCTTTGGTAGGTTTATGATTCTTCTCAGAAATGTATGAATTGTGAAAGCGTGGTCACCTTTATAAAATTCCAAGCTATTTCTGGCCATTGTCACAGAACGCTTGTTATGAAGATTATAAAGCATAAAATAGTCAGTGTTACTAAACAAATAGTGGTCAACGGCATGAAGATTATAAAGCATAAAATAGTTGGTGTTCCTAAACAAATAGTGGTCAATGGCAAGGGTTATGTTCGAGCTTTCCAGATTATTGGGTTTGAAAGCTTTCTCTGTGTTATTTTTCGCAAATTTACCAATATCTAGGGTTATTGGAAAGCATTTTTCAAACTTTAGCATCGCAATATACAGACATAAATAAATAATGTTGTAATTATAATTGAAATTCATTAATGGTTGAAGGGCGGGGTTGTATTGTTTAAACATGATCTTGTTTATCCATGATTTGGTGAACTGTTGATGCTATTTTAATTTTCCAGTCATTTTTGTTAAGTTCATAATAATATTTGCATCCACTGTTCTAAGTTTTGCAATTCAACAAACCCTGGCAGGGACTACCGCCACCGCAGTGGCTCCTTGTTAAAATATTACTTTTGCTAACTCAAAATCCATCATGTTAATCAACCTTAGCTCGAAATTTCATTAGTTGTGAGAATCATTATAAAATTTACATGGCATGGCTTACAATTCGTCCTCCAACCTATTTAATTTCAACCTTATGGCTTATCGATTAGTTTTCTTATAGAAATTTTATAACTAAAACACGTCATTGAAACCTCTTATCTCTTTAGAAGATAAACCTCATTCATACCTTACAGAGGTGGCTTGGTCGATAGGCCAGAGTGTTTGAACTACTAGCTCCGATACCATTTGTAACATGATACCATTTGTAAGATAGCACCTTAGCCTAGTCTGAGAATTAACTACTAGCCTCTCATTCTTTCAAATTCTCTTCATTTACAATTAAGATTCAACTCATATCACCAATATATTTATTTCATCATTATATGATCATTATTATTCATGCAATGATACTCACATTCTTATCAATTGAACAACACCAAAAGTGGATCCATGATGTGGAAATTTAGGTTCATCGATAAGACTTGTATGTAAGATCAACCATTAAGCATAATTCACAATTTGGAGAAAGGAATTAATCATAGCATGCAATCATTAAAACTCTTTGATGAATCCACACAAGCATTAGCAGAAGATTCCTTTGAGTCTACTGCAAATAGCATGACTATGAATCATGATCATAGTCCTACAGGAATAGTCAAAATGGTTAGTGATATAACTCTTATGCAATAGGAAAAAATAGCTAAACTAGCCTCATTGGATACAATTATTATGACATGCATGGCATAGATAATCCTAAATAATCAACTCTCAATTTAGAAGCATTATTCCATATTTTTTCTGCATGCACCAATGTCTAATGCATAAATAGTTTCCATTTTAAACCAGAGATATCACATAATGTTAAGGCCATACTATGATGATCAAATTGATATTCAATATCTATCTCAAACATCCATATATGATCATCTCATAAACAAAGATAGTACAAGAAATTACACTTATTGATAATGGTCACATACAGATTCTACCATGAGTAAGATGGCTCCTTGGCCCAAGTATTAACAAATGCGTACTATACTTCTACCTCTAACTTTACTCTTGATTGCAATAAGAGTCACATGGATAAAATTTCCATCATGCTCAATTCAAGATAACTCAACCATCCATACATCTGATCTGAATGATTCCACAACATAAAAGATAAGGAGTAAACATACTTTATTTCCCATGCTAGTGAATCCAACTAAATTAGAAGATAAAACACCACTTGGAAAATGAAGCACCACCACCCAAACTGGAACTGATGCTTCCAGTTCACCCTCGAGCACAGGTTCTTTCCATCAATGAATTGACTCTTGTTGATCTCTGCAATGGGTATTTAAAAAATACCCTCTTTCATGATATGGCTTCCATTAGCAGCGTCCCGCTTTTATGGATCCTTTTATCAATTTTCCTAAGCTTATATTAGAAAATCTCGCCTTTCTCTCCCGCAAGGCTTTTCCTCATAAAATATTTCCTTTCTCTCCCACAAATATTTTATGTTTTTCTCAATTTATATTTATCTCCAACCCATCAAACTTATCTAGAATTAAATCTAGAAGCTTTATCATAAAAGAATTCTACTTTCCCATTCACCAATGGGATTTGGCAGGAATCTCATCTCTTGGTGTCTCACTTTTCCATGTGATTAATTTATTTTATTTATTTAATAACGAATTACTTACTTTCCACATCAAACCAAGCTTTTCTTAGTTTAGGTTTGCAAAGTTTTACACAAAAGAGAGGGGTGTTACATAAATAGCTTCAAATACCAAACTATTCCTTCTAATATACTCCTAAATTATAGTCCCAACATGATTATCACTACCAATGATTAGTTTCTATAAATAAAATATGCAAGGACAAAAGTAATTAAGAAGAATCAAGATCTAGTTACGTGCTAAGGTCACTAGTGATTTCATATTAGATATTGTTTCCCTCTTGGTTATTGATGAAATGGTGCAACATCTTGATTGTTAACTACATGGCTTTTATGGGCACACCATCTCCAAATATGAAACTATTTGGAGTGGTTGAAGAATCCATCGTCAAAAGAAGTTTTGAAATGCTTAACACAAAATAGACATTACAAACAAGACACTATACATGGAAAAGTGCATCAATGCATGAAAAATGGTTGATATTTATGTTGACAAAGCATTGCATATGATATGATGTTGTATGAGATCCACAAAACATTTCACCTCCTAATATTAACCCTTTGTCATCACTTGTTTTTACAGTGGTTAGAACATTCTCTGTAGGTTGGTTGTCACTCCTTTCTCTTTCAAATTCATGAAAAATCACTTAAAAATAATGTAATACACTAAAAAACATTAAAGGGAAATTACTATCAATTTCCTCCATCAAAACCAAAAGCGAGGAAATACTATCTACTAAAGGAATCACCGCAAAAATGAATGGCACCATTGTTTGGGGCATATGTTAAAATATTCCTTATGTCATGGTTATTGCAATGGTACACCTCTTTCGTATGCCATTTTTTGTGGACCCACCTAACCTATTACTGCTTATCTTTTCTCCTTGCCAAAATTCACACTATTCACTTATACATAACTCTTCGGTAAGACTCTTTCTGTGGACTCAGTCACACCCTTCCACAACTACCACATCATTAGCCCCACCTTACCATCACACTATTTATTGTTTATTGTGCCCCTCTCCAAGTGGAAACCTACAACAAATATTATAACAACTCCATTACTTCCATTAAACATAAATTTTCCATGTTGCAAACTGACTTCCAGAAATCCCACTCTAACACTGAAGAAAACCCTAAACCACTTAATTCCCAACTAGTAAGATTTCAACACCTCAATAATTGTTTCCTTCCACTATCCCTTTGTACCTAAATGAACAACCCTAACCATTTAGTGTCCTCTATTTTACTTTAGTAAACTATGTCAAGATAATTTCAAGCATTCAGGAACTTTACTTCAAACTCAATGCTTGTTTTGAATGTCCACAGAGGTTCATATTTTTACTCTATGTTGTGGTGCATTAATCCTATATTACCTATAATTAATTTTATTTTCTCAACCGTTTTCACGAGTATTTATATGTAATTTCTAACATAATACATTTATTTTTTTTAACCAAATTTTATTATAATTTCATTTCCACTTATATTTAAGTTTTTGTAATGGATTATCATAGGTCATTAATCTTTATAAGTTTTTTCTACTCCTTATATTCAATTTGTTATGAAATATCAATAGTTTCAGAGGTACCAACATAGATCCATATTAATTCCAACACTAATCTACCAACCATGCAAATGACTTTTTAAATGCAAAACATGACAAAATGTTTTCACCTCAAAAGATTTAATTCCCGAAGGTTATCAATAAATCTGAAGTTAATATGGATATATGGTAATTTTAAGGAAATCATTAATAAATTATT
>APFE031375077.1:7826-21560 GCA_000404065.3 Pinus taeda
TATCTTATAGAGAAGTGTTGTTGGTTTTCTGGTGTAATTTCATAGTGTTGGGTGATCTAAGCTTTACTTGAGGTGAAGAAGGGCCTTCTTGCTAGAGGATGATGTTGGGTCAGAATATATGGTTGTAATCCTCTTGCTAATTTTCATCTTAATAAAGCTATTCAAGTTTTCCTCCATATTCTTGTATGTTTCATTATATATGCATTTGTATGGTTAACATACATCTGGTCCTGTGTTATTTATGAATATATATCTTTGTTCTTCGATAGTAGTATGTTGCTGTGATTCCACAGGTGCTCTTTGAAGCTGGGCAGACAAAGTAGAAGTGGCAAGGCTCTATCAGGAAGGAGAGGAAATCGAGCGCAAGACTAAGGTTGGTCCCCTTTATTCCACTCCTATCTATTTTCATAAAGGAAAGCGAAAGTAGACTTTACTTGTTTGTTTCTAAGATAGCCACCAATCTTAGTGGGAATAGCAGCATCCGAGTGGACACTATTCCCGGTAACACACACCTCGCAAAACCCATGCCATAATCGAGAAAGAACCACATGCAATACCATGCATGCCAAATCTAGCAAGGAAAACACACACATGCAAATCGATACCTACAAAGAATATTGTTGTAGTTGCTTTATCCTGCTCTTCCTTGCTTGATCCTTCCTTCCTCTTACTTCTGTTCCTTTCTTGATCCAATGCAAAACCTGAGCAAAAGCTTTCCAGCTGATCCTCAAAATCCTTTTTATCAATTAGGCATATCTTTTCTTCATTTTCCTTCAATTTCTTCTTCACATAACTTGTGACCCTTCACCTTCCTTTTCTCCTAATTTCCATTATTTTCATAAATAAATGTGCCAAAAATTCCATTTTTCCTTTCCAAATCCTTTCCCATTGACTTTGCCAATTTCTTTTAGCCATAATAACCGAAACGAATAGCCACTATGATTTTTTGCCCACCATTCAACTTGGAATACGTGTCCCATGACCGTGGTCTTATATATTTTTACATGGATTTTTAACCAGAACCCTCCCCCTTGGGGAACACTGTCCTCGGTGTTCAATGGCACCTATAACCAACAATACTGCTGAAAACAAAACATATTTCCCATGGAGATTTATAACACAACTCATTGCAATATTTGCAATAACCATCTGCTAAAACATGAAAAACACACCATTTACTGGAGCTTTATAACACAACTCCTTACGATATTTACAATAATAACTACATATACACACATAGACATTTGTTTCACCCAAAAAATAATCATACCGTTTATGGAGATTTATAAATCCAACTCGATACAATATTTACAATAATACACACATTTTCACATTTGCACATTTGCTCAACAAAAAAATAAAAGGATATTATGCTTGCATCCACAACAAGGGAATCCAAAGGCTCAAACCTCCACCCTCAAAGTAATACCAGGATTCACCTCCTTCCCAGGAAGTCCAAAATCCATTGTTAAAGTCAAAGTTGCATCCAATGTCCAATGTTACAATCCAGTGCCACTTGTCCTCTCAATGAATAGTTACTGGCTCATTTTTCCAGGGCGCATTCCTAATGTGCATCTAATTCCATCTGGCAATGCTAATGACCAAAACAAATCCATCCCCAATCTTCCCTTCTCTGCTACATAGTCCCTCGGGTAATCCGGTCACCCCTTCCATGCTGACTCACCTTCCAAGTTCACTGGAATCCCCTATCCCGACCAATCAATCCCTTGGCAAGGCTTCCTTGCAAAGGAAGGTCAAACAACCAAAGAATATAACTGCCTCAAAACCATCATACTGATCATAACATGTTCATGGTAATAAATGGACACTATTGGGTACTAGTGTCCCACAATGGCCCTGCTCCTTAATACCTTACCAACACACTACTGCATTTTCCAATTCCTTTTGTTGTTGCCAATTCTTGTTGTCAATTTCCATCACCCACTTGGGCATGTTCATGCATTCTTATACCAAACACATAATTTCCATTAGATTTAAAATAAATTGAAATAAATTCACATCATACCTCATTGGTAGCTTGTCAATAAGGTACACTTGCAATCATGTTTACTTCTTGTCACAACAAATCAAACTAGCATCTTTAACCAAATCAACATGTATAAAAGCATCACATCATGTTAGCTCAAAATACAACCATCATATATTAAAATCATGAATCACATGCAATTGAGTGTTATTATGCACTGTCACATCGCCCAATTGTTAGTTATATAAACACATCAACTATTACCTTTTCATGCTAATACCAAGCATGTTTCCTGCAATGTTTACACGTGTCAAACACATGTTCCAAATATCAAGACAATAATATCTATCAATTTGAAATCAACCTTTACCAAGATTAGAAATCATGTCATAATTCATAGTCAACTCATAGTCATTAGATATAATACTACAATTGTCACCTATTACAGTCAAGTACATGTCAGTTATCTCAACACATATGTGTTAGTACAATCATCTTAAAACAAGATCGTTCATTCAGGCAATCGAACAGACACATACTCATATCATTAAATTAATCAAACATTCAACAATAGATAGGCGACATAATAGACACCAAATAGACAACATAATCAAACATTCAAACACAAAGTTGACGACATAAGCAAGTTCGTACCTTAATGTGTCTCAAGGGAGGATATCTTGTCTGCACAATCAATCTAGATTAGCACGATGCAACTTCACAACATATCATCTCAAACATAAATAAAGTCATGATATCCATAACAATAACTAACTAACATGTTCACATCCTATGCTCATAAACAATTTTCATTCATGCATAACAATCACATATGCACTGCTAGTCTCGATTAGCATGACATTATTAATATCACAGCATAGTAACTCATACCTGAATGTCATAACCCTAACCATTTGCATAGACCAATCGAAATTAGTATGATACATATAACATCAAGATCTTAATGTAATAACCCCAATCATCAATTTACTAGCATATAATAACAAGAAGTTATATATCATGTTCATCAACAACATATAACTTAATCATCAAGCTAACTATCATGTAACAACAAGAAGTTAACCTATAACATACTCGTCAACAACATATAACACAATCATAAAGTTATCTAACATAAAACAACAATAACAATGCATACGACCATAAGTTACTATCATTCATGATTATCTGACACATGTGCATATGACTACACTAATCAACTAGCATATATCATGTATGTAACCATAAATTCAATAGAATGAAAAGCATACACATAACCATAATGCATATAACAATCTTTAACCTATATACCTACAAGCCCAACGTACAAACATGTATGACGACATGCTCTTGCCTCGAGGTCAAATGCTACAACTTCAAGTTGATGGTCTGCATCTCCTGTTTTATCTCAGCTAACACATTAGTATCATAACATACCAATAACATCATGATGACCTAATTGCATACATGATATCATAATGCATGTCCAACCTACCATACATGCATAACCATAACCATGACAATGCATGCATAACAACATATAGACACCGACATGCATAACAGATACATATACAACCATACACTCATGATGACACATCCCACAATAACACCATCAACCTTCATATGGCGACATCACTACAACCATGATCAACACCATGCAAATGCAACAAGCATAAGGAACACATATTAAGTTGACATGAATGCATGACCAACACACCGCCCATCCAATCGGAGGGGTGAACCATGCTCTGATACCACTCTGTAGCACCCTCCTCCCACATCTACCCAAGTAACCGGCCAACCGGGGTAAACATGTGACGAGAGACAACTATTATATGATTCAACCTCCTAGGTGATCTTAGAAAAGTGGAATCAATGGAAACACATAAAAAATACCTTCCACATCAACAACAACACTCCTAGGAGCCCTCCCAACCACTTAGGTATCATGCCAATGGGTCCCACTAAGTTTTTAAGCTATTAAACCTCTAGAGGCTCCCATGTTATGGGGATGCCAGTGTCCAAAGAGCTTTGGACACTCCCACAAGCTTGCATGCCTACGTCCAGGGACTATTTCCAGCAGACTTGTGCCAAAGTCTGCAGGATTTAAGATACTTTTCAAGCCTAGAATTCCGACCACTGCCCATAACTTGTTGTAACTTCCAGAATCCATTAAACACATGATGACAATATTAATAAACCAAAAAAATAACTCCAGGACTAGGCCTAACCATCTCCAACCGGGACTAACATTTTGTCAAACATATGGGTGAAAATGTGAAGTTGGGTTACACTTTTTGCCCTTTTTTGAGTAAAAAAAATATCATTTTTAGAAGTTCTTGAACTTTCGGCAAGCCAAAGCAATTTTTCTGTTTATAATTTAATTTTACAATAAAAGGGAAACTTGTCATAAATTTTATTAGCTTTCTATTACTTATTTTTTGGATTTTTTTTATTCACATTTGATATGTCAACTTAGCAATTGTTTGACTGTGTTTTCTTTAAAAGGGATTCATAGCACGTCATGTTTTTGAACACTAGTGTATTCTTTGGTAAGTTGGTGTTTTTGAAAGAAAAAAATGTGTTGCAACAATCTAGACAGGCTCTACTTCGGTATCGTTATATTTATGAAACCAACTAATGCACATCATAATTACTAGAACTTTTTGAATTGAACCAATATGAAAAAAATGCAGATTTTGAAGATGTTTAGCTGAGCGTGAAAATTCTCAACATATTAGTTATAAACTAAAAATCTAAAAACTACCCATTACAGAAGATGGACCAATGTAATGAACCATAATTTTTTCATATTTTTTTAGTGTATTTTGGAAGATACAACTTTTTGAATTCAGTGAATCATAATGACCTTCAGAAATTTTTGCACACAATTTTTTAGAAAATTAATTAAAATTAGCAATTTTTTTATAAAATTCCATATTTATATCTACTAGAAGTATATTTAATTCTGCAAATGTTGGTATTGGTTCCGACAGTAAATTGACCAAATTTGATGGAGTTTAAGCATTCCGAAGTTGGAAAAAGGTGACCAGAGCCGAGTTGTAGGTTATAACAGTTTGGTTGAATTAAAATTGCATTCGGCCGAACTTATGTTTGTCGTCAATGCCATTAAATTAAATGGAAAAATAATTCGACCGAATTACTTTAAAAGTTCGGCCATAAATGTGTCGATATTTTATGTCGGCCGCAAAAACAAAACGATTCGATCCTCAGAATATATATATATATATATATATATATATATATTATATATATATATATATGGAGCAGACATTTATTTTCGCCACTCTTTTTCCCCTTTCATTTTAGAGTGAAACTTTTAAGTTAAATCTTCTCTGTTGAATTTTTTGGAATTATTTTTGGAAAGTAAATTCTTTTGGCTGAGTTTTTGGAAGAATTTTTTTGGACTTATTTTTAAAGTGAGCTTTTTGGGCAAAATTTTTTAAGAGAGGTTTTTTAGCTTAATTTTAAATTAAATCTTTTGGGTTGAATTTTTTAAGTGAGATTTTTTAGTTTAATTTTTAAAGTAAGTCTTTTGGGCTGAATTTTTAAAGTGATTTTTGGTGTTGAATTTTTAAAGTGAGTTTTTTTTAAAGAAAACTTTTTGATTGAATTTTGAAAGTAAGTTTTTTTGCAAGTAACTCTTTTATGTTGAATTTTTAAAGTGAGTTTTTTTGTCTAAATTTTGAAAGTGAGTTTTTTTTTTTTTTTTTGCAGGATTTAGAAATTGATTTTTTTGGGTTAGATTTTAAAAATCCACATAGATTGAATTATCATGGGAAATCAAAGAAATTGCAATAGAAAATACGATCGAACAAGAGACATTGAGGCTCGTAGAGAATACATGAGAAACTATTACAAAAGAAAAAAGGAAGAATGCGCAAATATTGAAAGGGCAAATCAATTTCAACTAAAAGTTGAAGCAGGTATTAAATGTAAATATTATAAATGATATTTAAAATTTAACTAATGTATTATGAAATTTATTTTTTATTTGATGAACTAATTTGAAAAATATTTTGCAATGTAAACAAAGAGAGATATTCCTCATAACATTGATGATGAAATTGAAAATGTTAAAAGACAAAGTGAAAAAGATAATGAACCAATGATTGATGATGTTGTTGAAGATGTTGAAAGAGATTCAAATGAAGAAGTTGAATCACCATCAAGTATATATATGTTATCTGTATTATTGAAATTATACATATTTATTAATTTCCATTCCATTCAAACTTTATTTTTTAATTTTATTATTTAATGAATATTTATACCCATTTACATTTAGTTTTCATATGTACAGATGAAATCAAGATCGATGATGAGATGCCAGAAAATGTTGACATTGACATATATGGAGATAAAAAAGCTAACCATATTATAGAATATCGTGTTAAGGTCATTATTGAGAAGTTCTTCCAAGATGAAAATGTGATATTTCAAGCTCAAATTTTTAGAGGTCTCTTAACATCAAAGAAATTAAAAGATGCTACAACTCTAATGGGTATTCGAAAATCAATGAAAGATAAAAAGGTGAAGGAAAACATCATTCAAAATATAAATAGCGCTCTACAAAAAATTGGAAGATCTAGAAAGAAAAACGATGTAGCTACATGTAGAGAAATATAAATGGCAGTGGTTTCATCAAGTACTAAAGAAAATCCTTTGGTAAAATCTATGACAAAAATATTAGGGACCTCACGAAAAACATTGCACAAACATAGGAAATTTCGATTACAAATAGATGTAAATGACGAGCTCTCTTGTTGGATAGTTATTTGTAGGCAACTATACAAAGATAAACTTGGAGAAGATGTTAAAAAGTAATATATGAATATTGGATGAAAAAATCACGTGTTTCACCAAAAACAAGGGATGTGATGTAGCAAAGAATAACATGAAATCAGTACGAAGAACATGCTAAACATATCTTGGACACCACTCAGATAGAGTTGTTCAATAAGTTCGTAGGAGAGAATCGTGGAATTAATGTCTCAATGAGTACTTTTGTGCAACAAAAACCATGGCATGTTAAATCTATCACTGTGCTCGACACTTGTTGTTGTCATTATCATGTGGAATTTCAATTATATTATGACACCTTCCTTAATTTTGGTAAAATATTTTGGAAAAATTCACCTCCTCCTTTCACTATCCATGGTTTCATATCCGAAATTCTATGTGAAAGAGAAGGTGATGAATTATTTGACCAAAAGAAATGTGTTAGTTGTAAAAAATGTGATCATTGTGGAAATTTGAATTTATTTCACAACAAATATTCTATTGATATAAATGATCAATCATTGTCTAACCTAAAATTAAAATGGAAGAGATATGAATATATCCATACATCAATTAGTTCAAATAATAGTACAAGTGTTAAAAGGATTGAATTACAAGAAGAGAAAATTCTCGTGATAGAGATTTTGAAGAAATTTGAGACAAAAATTTATAAGTATGCAAAGCATTCACATAGAGCTCTATGGCAGGACCTATAATTCAAAAAAGCCCGTGAAATGTTTCCACTGGAGACCATTTTGTCAATAGTTGATTTTGCAGAGAATTAGACATTTGTTGCACACAATGAAATACAGAGTGAATATTATCATCCTAACCAAGTCTATAGGCTTGTACATATTCTATATAGACATGCTGAAAAATGTTGATGATATAGAAAGCACTGATGAGAATTGACATGTTATTAAAGAATATCACTTTTATATCAACGACGATCATACACAATACAAATTTTGTACAACATTGTTTTGATAAGATTTATGACTCATTGAAAGGTCGTGGAATAAAATTCAATGAACATTGGATATGGTCAGATGGATGCGCAATTCAATTCAAATCTTCACGATCATTCTCTTGGCTGTGTCGTCTTCATAAGAAAACCCACATTAAACATCATTGGAATTTATTTGAGACTGGTCATAGAAAAGGAGAACATGATGGTGTAGGGGCATGCATAAAATGAGCACTTCGAAGATATCAAATGGACCACTCTGCAAACAAACTTGTCTCAGTTGAACATGTTGTTCAATGGTGCAATGTTGCACTAAACCATCAGACTAACCCAGACTAACCCATCAATGGAGGTACGAAGGTATGTACATATAAACAAATTAACTTGTATATAGTTTTAATATATGATATTTTTTTATTAATTTTCTAATTTTAAACATTTATAAATAATATAGTTTAAACAATATGATGATGATTATCTACAACATATATAAATTGTATTTTAAATAACATATTTAAATTCTTGTTTGAATTTACTATAGTTTTTTTTGGCATATTGGAGTTGAAAATGTAGATAAATCAATTACATATCACGCTGAAATAGTAAAAGGGACTCGAAAATTGCATTCAATTAAAACAAAAGATCACCGAAATGCGTTTGCATTTGATAAAAGAAAATATTCCTGTTTTTGTCCTGTTTGCATAGAGGACACACAATCTAATGATGTCTGTGAAAACATTATGTATGTAAAACCTTGGCAACATACAAAACTAAATACAAAGGGGAAAATGTCAGTTGCAAGCTTCAAAGAGATGGAATGAGAGGAGACTATAGTATCATCTAAAGGTGATCGAGTTTTTGATCTCGTTAGAGAAGATAACATTTCAGTTGATATATATATTATATATATTATAGTATATATATTATATATATATATATATTATTATATATATATATATATTATATATATATACATATCTATATCTATATCTATATATGTCTTTAAAATCAATGTGTATAAGTATTTAGAGATAATAGTTATAATATAGAGATCTAGAAGTAGATAATAAAATCAAGTCCATATTGATATTTAGTTAATTTCATGTTAATTATGATCTAAATTTACACTTGTTTTATTGTGTAGGAGATGTTTTTGTTGTAGTTGCACCCATTAACAACATAGAAAATGTTAAGTATTATTTGATGTGGTGCACTGAACGAAAAATAAAGTTATTGGAAGACTATGATGATAATGGTTTTATATATGAAAGATGGTTTATTATATTGAAAGTTTATTTTTTCCACGAAACTCACCAAACTGAGAGTAATGTTTACTTTCAAGATTATCAACCCGATGTCATAAGTTATCAATATAGTCACTTGGTTTGTGCAACACACACATATATTTGATAAAAGTTCAATAATTTTTTTTTTGAAAGTTAACAAATGGAGAATGTCAAAAGTTAACTATGAACGAATCATTGAAGATGGCATTCCATTAGAATTTTTTTAATTGAACTGCCCAACAATTTCTTCTACTTGGATTCATATTTGAGAACTTAGAGTTCAAGTACATTGTTAGCATTTCTTTTTGTGCACTCTTAAGTCATACATTCTTAAGAATGTGATGATGTGAAAGTGATACTCATTGGGTTTTGTATTGAGTTACAAAATTATATGTATATTGCCTGTTATATAGACTTGTATTGAGGATTTACTTCTTTGTTAATTTGTGTTGTATACTACGTTGTTACTGTTCTGTTAATTTGTGATTGTGATTGGTTGAGCAGAGCGTTGTTACTGGTCTATTAATTTGTGATTGTGGTTGGTTGATTCATTTACTAAAACTCATTTACTAACATTATAAGAATGATTGAATGCAAAATGTACCAACTAAATGCAAATTTACATTCATTTCTACATATTCATGAACTTAAATTATATGTAAAACATTTAAAAGCATCAAACCATGCATGCATCATACAAATTGTGGGCATTCAAACTTATGTAACTTATGTAAATTTAATGTTTTATAATTCAATTTTATTTGACTTATGTAAATGTGCATTCAAACAACTTTATATTAAAAGTTAACTATCAACCAACATCCATATAGCCTTTCTATACATTAATGCAATTTATGTACATATCATATTTTATAATACAATTTTAAGTTATCATTGTTTTAAACATCTACATCGAATTATAAGATTAATTCAAATCCAAAATGTAAACCTCACATTTTGTAATTTGCAATTTTAATAGATTCATTTTAAATAAGTCAAGGCAAAACAACTTTAAAAAAAAAAAAAACTAAGAATCATCTACTAATATTATAGGAATGATTGAATGCAAAATGTACCAACTAAATGCAAATATGTAAAACATTTGAAAACATCATACCATGCATGCATCATGAAAATTGTGGGCCATGTTTTATAATGCAATTTTATATAGCTTATGTAAATGTGCATTCAAACAAATTTATATTAAAAGTTAACTATCAACTGACATCCATAGTAGCCTTTCTATACATGAATGCAATTTATGCACATACCATATTTTATAATACAATTTTAAGTTATCTTTGTTTTAGACATCTATATCGAATTATAAGATTCATTCAAATGCAAAATGTAGACCTCACAATTTGTAATTTGCAAATTTAATAGATTCATGTTAAATAAGTCAAGACAAAACAACTTATTAAAAAAAAAAAAAAAAAAAAAAAAAAAAAAAAAAAAAAAAAAAAAAAAAAAAAAAAACCCTAAGAATCATCTACTAACATTATAGGAATGATTGAATGCAAAATGTACTGCCTAAATGCAATATGTAAAACATTTAAAAGCATCACACCATGCACACACCATGCATACATCATGCAAATTTTGGACCATGTTTTATAATGCAATTTTATCTAGCTTATGTAAATGTGCATTCAAACAACTTTATATTAAAAGTTAACTATCAATTGACATCCATAGTAACCTTTCTATACATAAATGCAATTTATGTATATACCATATTTTATAATACAATTTTAAGTTATCATTGTTTTAGACATCTACATCAAATTATAAGATTCATTCAAATGCAAAATGTAGACCTCACATTTTGTAATTTGCAATTTTAACAGATTCATTTTAAATAAGTCAAGACAAAAAATACTTTAAACAAAACCTAAGAATCATCTACTAACATTATAGGAATGATTAAATGCAGAATGTACCAACTAAATGCAAATTTACTTTCATTGCTACATATTCATGGACTTAAATATGTAAAGCCAAGTTTTAAGCATCAGACCATACATCATGCAAATTGTACCATGCAAAATGTACATAAACTCCAAAATTAGCATGTATTAAATCATAATAAAGAATTCAAGATTTAAAATATGTCCAAAATTTATATCATTATAAATGTAAATATATATTAAAAAGTTGTCAAATAATAAGATGCATCAATTCATAATAAAGAGTTTTACTTTAAATATGTCCAAAATTTATATCATGATAAAAGTAAATATAATATAAAAGACCATCAAATAAAATGTTGCATCAAAGAGAATTTCGTTGAAATATACGATTGATCAACATCCTTGTCTTCTCATTAGTATCATTGGTTCCCTGCAAAACATGCGCAATTGCATGTATACATAAGATTTTGTACTTTAAAAGTAAATTTTAATGCTTTAAAATTAATTGAGAATGTAAGATCATCAAAACAAAAATATAAAAAGTTTCAAATTCCATGCAATACCTCATGGTGTTCCCCCTCCATTGTGCCCTTTTGGTGGTAACCATGCATTGCGCCATCCTGGATGCCTTATACAATACATGAACATGTATAAGTTAAAAATTTTAAATTGCACATGAAAATTATGCATAAACTCAAAATATTAAAACAAATTGTTACATGAATTTTTCAAATTGTTTAGATGATCCTATCCCCATTGTTGACTCAATCACAAAAGTCCTTGGATAATGGAAATCATCTCCTCAAACCTAAAATTCCAAAATTTTAAAACTATAAGATAAATCTATCTCATATTTTAATGAAACTTTCACTTCAATTTATAGCAAAACATAAGTGAAATATTCAATACTTTTGGTACATCTCCTAATAGGGAGGAAGAAGGTGGCGCTAAGTCCAAAACATCGACTAGAATCGAAATCTGTTAACATTTAATTATATATACATAATTATTTCTTTTAAAAATATGCCCTCACAATACACTGATATAATAAAAGTAAAATAATAACTGTATCAACATGAACTCTTCAAAAAAACTAACATCTCTCAAAATATCTTCATTGGAACCTGAACCTGGGACTGTGAAATTATCAAAATTTCCGTTCAACAAACGAGTTAACTGAAAATAATGAACACATGATACATTTGTGTTAGATTATATCTAAAAAAATAACAAAATGTATGTGAATCGACATTAACACATACATTACAAATTACATTAAAATATCCACCCTAACTATTAACACATATCGATCCCACACTCTCTTCTTCATGAACAATTAGGTCTTTCCAATCATTACGAAAAGCCTTTGCCTATGATTTAAGCTCATCAATATTCATATTATCTATCTCCTCATCTGTTTTATATACACAATTAGCACGTGCATTAGCTCATGCTCTTTGCCGATTTAGACCGATATCAATTCTGGTCAATGCACTTTGTATGTTGTCTATAATGGCATCCCTTTCTTCTTGACTAATTTCAGAAGTGGCATCCATCTCTGACCGCAAAGTTACCAAACGAGGAGGTTGGCGTACCAAAGGTGGTTTAGGGCGAGGCAATTTAGTATCACCTAATGCGCCCTTACGATCATATAACTAACCTTTCGTAGTACCATAACATTCAGATGGAAGGTTAGTATAATCAGGTTTCATACCCAAGAAAATTCTGCATAAAATAATTTTGCAAAATAAACTGGAACTTCATCATTCCATGGTAGTTTTCCATACGCTGCAAGGAAACTATCATACAAATGGTTGGCTATATCAAGGTGCTTGAAATATTAGACCTTGAGCATCTTTCTTTTCGACCCTTCTTTGAAATAAAACATAGATTTTGCATTTTCTTTTGTAGCCCTTTTATTAACTTCGACCCATTTATTGGGACCCATCACTACTTCCTTTTTATGCCTCATCATATCTATAAATGAATCTGTGGTTGGCCCAAGCTTCTCGTAAATATCAAGAAATGAGCTTAGAGAGTGCGTATATATTTCTAAGCTTTCTCTACTCTCTGTAGGGAGCTTCGAACTCCCAAGATCTCTCCTAAGTTTAGAATAATGAGTTTTTCACCTTTCTAATGTGCATTGTTGGAGGTTTGTCTCCCAGGGAAGCTCATCCGGAATATCAGATGGGTAAATGGTAGTTGGTGTCTGGCCTTCTTCTTGAACTGTTTGGCTTCGCTTATGTCTACTTGGACCAACATTTTCATCCTCTAGATCAATATATGTAAAATTACATAAATATAAAAACATGTGAACAAATGTATTCGTACATGTATGCAAGATAGACATGTATATGCATATGTACATACAATTCATTTACATGTACGAATTTGTTTTAATATAAAACAAATTTGTATAGTTTACCAATATGACATTGACCACCCGAATAATGTTGACCACCTCGAGATTGATGACCACTGAGAGAATGTTGACCACCCGGAGAATGTTTACCACCTAAGATTGATGACCACTCGAAGAATGTTGACCACTGTCATGCGACAACATTGTGAACGAAGCATCTATAAAAAAATAGAAAATCAATTCAATATTTATGTGTACATACATACACACACACACACACACACACACACACACATATATATATACACACTGTCAGGCCAGGGAGCAGGGAAAATTTTAAGAAGCCCCCTAAATTTACATGTATAATAAATGGGCGAATCTCCATGGTATATAGGAAAAATGGAAGGCGATTTTAT